>CAHIKZ030005201.1:1047500-1082500 GCA_903632075.3 Acanthosepion pharaonis | reverse complement strand
ATAAAAAATTAAAAGGAGAATATTTCAAATCGTAGTTAAATAAAAAAGTATTAGAAAAAAAAAAAAAAACGAAAATGTTTAAATTTAAAAAATGACGTTGAAATTTTTTTACCGTTAACAATTTTTAAAAAACATTCAGACGACATCCATTCAACTGATGTCAGGTTTCATTGTAAAAAATACATCCCTACCCCTTACCAAATTGTAGCTAATAACTGATACAATGATACTGACATAAGGAAAATCTAGACATCCCTTGTTCAATTTAAGTAGAATATTCTGTAACCATGGAAACGTGATTTTAGCTGTTTCTTTAAAACCCGGTAATTTTTAAAAGTTACTCCAAAATTCGCTTGAAGATGAAATGGAACTAATGCTTTTAATTTAATTGCAAAATTAAATTCAGGGTTTTTAGCTTCTATTTTTGAAACATGGTTGGAACTGTGTAGCAAAAAAAACCATATTTTAAATCAATTAATTTATAATATATATATATATATATATATATATATATATATATATATATATATATATATATATGGGAAAATGTAAGAGAAAGTGGAAAAATTTTTTTGTGGCGCGTTTCGTCCTTCAGAACTTCATCGGATTAAATTTGTTATGTTGGTGTGACTACACATGCGCACGAATGTGGAATGCTGGGAGTTTTTTTTTTAATTTAATTTTTTTTCTAGACGATTTCGTTTACGTTCTTTTTCTTTCTATCAATTTTTCTTAGTAGATATCCCACAATGAGATAATAGAAATTCAGCCAGGAATGCCTGACTCTTACAACATTTCACCATTCCTGGCAGAACTTCTATTCGTGTGCATTTCTAGCCATACCAACATAAAAAAAAATTTAGTCTCTTATATATATATATGTGTTTGTGTGCGTGTGTTTGTGTATGTGTTTTTGTTTTTGTGTGTGTGTGTCTATGTGTGTGTTTGTGTATGTGTTTTTGTTTGTGTGTGTGTTTCTTTGTGTGTGATAACGATATCTCCCCATCTCTCCCCACTCTGTATATAACCTTACATCAATTTAATACTACTCATGAAAAGTCTATAAAAAAATATATGTAAATTTAAATTAATTTTTCACACTTGGAAGTTTGGTCTGATGAGCCAGGGAAAAAGAAATTCCCTGGAGAAAAAAAATTATAACCAATGGACCCTTAATGTTTTCATTGAATTAATCGCTCTGATTTAACATTGAGCTCTCTGAATTTCATCCTCCTTAGAATTATCCATACGGATTACCAAGATTTTCATTACGATATATATATATATATATCGAACATATATATTTTAGATAGAAAGATATATACGGAGAGAGAGTGAGAGCGAGATCGAATATATATATATATATATATATATATATATATATATATATATATATTTTATGCAAAACTAGGTAATCCGTATGGGTAGACCCAAGGAGGATGATATCCAGAGAGCTCAATGTAAATTCAGAGCAAATATGTTTGAATAAAAACAGGTCACTTTAAGGTTCCATGTAATAAATTATTTCACCACAGCCCTTTTAAAGGGCTCTGGATCATCAGACTTTACTTCCAAAAGTTTCATTTCAACTTTTTATGTTTTTTATTCAAGCATATATATATATATATATATATATATATATATATATATATATATATATATATATATATATTAGAACTTCATTACTGCTTATATGTAAATTTTTAGTTTGGTCGTCAGCCTGACCGCAAAATAATTTCCATAAAATAAATCCTTGATAAACATGATAGATATGCAACAAACACAGAAACAGATGAAACCTGTAGAGTTCCATTATTTTGATACAGTCTTTTGATCTTTTTCTTTGTTGAAATCAAATAATTCTTTAAACTCAATTTTGCACCAAAATATTTTCAAATTCAGATCTATTCGAAAGATTATCTTTTTTTCAAATGGGATCAGACATTTGAACTCATTTGTGTTCTTCTGATAAATACTGTTAAACAGCATGATAACTATCTAAAACAATGGTTGTTTTTAAATTTTCTTTTTCTTTTTTTTTTACTGAAACAACAGTTCACTTATCCGCTGTTTGCTTTCAACTGTCTCACTTATCCACTGTCAACCCCAGAAATAATTATAACAATATGATGTGATAAATGTTCAATGACCTTAACCTGATTAATATGAGACCTTTCACCTTATCGCATCATTTTTGGCGTATCCGAATTGCCAGCATCACTTGATGCATCATGAAATAAAATAAGAATTTATTTGACCGCGGATAACTGAAACTGCGGACAAGAGGGATAACTATACCTGACTTTTCTTCAGACATCAGGCGATACATTTTTATACAATAAAGTATAAAATTAAGCAATCTCAAAATCACCCTGTTGTATCTTACAGTGAAGGCCAGATATTATGATAAAAACGAAAACCATGTAATGATAACAATAACAAAGATGAAGATACTACTATAAATATGTATGGAATAAAAAGAAATTCGGAAAACATGGTTCTTTATAATTATATATGACTACTAAGTCAAATATGTGTTAAATAGCCTCACCAACCCGCAATTGGAAAAGCGTGGTGAGTACGGGGTGCCTCTAACAGTAGTTTCTATCTGTCGACATACTCACATACATACACATACAAACTCATATGTACACACAGATATATATATATATATATATATATATATATATATTCATGAATTATTCATACAAAAAACAAATACAAAGATTAATGATTTAATTGGCGAGAAATCCATCGTCGCAAACAATTCAAATAATATACAAAAACCCCGAACCTGTTTATGAATGAAAAGATCCCCGAACCTGTTTATGAATGAAAAGATCCCCGAACCTGTTTATGAATGAAAAGATCCTTGTTTTATAAATTTCAGTTGCATTAGGTCTTATTATTTTTACAAGCTTTCGTCTGTTCCTACAGACATCCTCAGTTATGGAATAGATTTTGTTCTTGTTTTTACTCTCAGTAATAAGAGGACAACGAAAAGATATGTATTGTAATCCGAAAAATGCTATTAGAAATGAGTTATTGTTTTTGGAGCGTGCAGTCGCAACGCTGAGTTTGAATATAAATTTTAAGCTTGTGCGTTTTTGTACAAATATAGTGATAAGAGAATTCTTTTTTACTGGTAAATTTTCTGTCAAAGTGGCATGAACTATATTGTTCAATAATTACAGTAATGTCGCACTTATTATCCGAAAGTTGCACTTGGATCAGTTATTTTAATTTCAATAAAGGTGCAATTAATTTACAAATTCATGAATTATTCATACAAAAAACAAATACAAAGGTTAATGATTTAATTGGCAAGAAATCCATCTTCGCGAACAATTCATATATATATATATATATATAAATATATATATATATATATATATATATATATATATATATATATATATATAATTATATTTTATTATAAGAAATTATGATAAAAACATTTTTAAATCCCTACACAAAAGCTTTCATGTTTCATTACTTACCATCGCCTGAAGAAGTACAATCAAAGTACTGAAACATGAAATTTTTGTGTAGCGATTTCAAAATATTTTTATTATAATCTCTTATAATAAAAATATAATGATAATATATTACTCTATTTTGTTTTGAGCACTTTTTCTTAAAAGTAAATGCTACAAACTGTGGATTTTTCCTCCATTTGTTTTTTTCTCTCATTTGGATATATATATATATATATATATATATATATATATATATTAATTTGTTTTGTTTAAATGTTATTTTTAAATGGATACTCATATTTGAGTAGATGCAGTTTTTATTTATTTATTAAACAGTATATTTATTTATTTACATCTACCGTCCTGAATATTTGAGAAATCTTGTTATATGAGTCCTGCGTAACAAGATTTCATCGAAATTACTTAATGGATTAAACTGCTAATTATCATTAGTCAGCGCTCCTACGCATCAGGGCTATTTTTGTTTGCAATCCTAGCATGGCAAAAAAATTAAATATTAAGGACGCATTCCAAAAGCTGGGCAGAGTATTGCGAGTGAGGGGGATATCTTTGGTAACAAAGAAAAAAATACTGGACTGTTACGTGACATCTGTCCTTCTTTACGGCGAATGTTGGGCGATTTCCTCAAAAATGAAGAAGATACTCCAGGCGACATAGATGTGGTTCTACAGAAGGATGCTAAGGATAACATGGACCGAGCGTGTGAGCAACGATGAAGTCTTAGAGAGGATGCAAACAAGGAAGAGGCTTATACTTAACATCAGTATGAGGCAGCTGAAGTTTCTGGGACACATAATAAGGAAGGAGGGCCTGGAGAATCTGATACTCATGGGTCGAATAAAGGGAATGATTGACAAAGGAAAACAAAGCGTGACATACCTGGCGGACTTGAGCAAGTGGATGACGGAACGTGGTCTGGAGGAGGAAGCAGAGGAAAGGAACTTGTTGAGAGCTGCAAGGGATAAAGGGAGGTGGAGAGCCATGATCGCGTACGTTCTGAAAGGACATGGCACATAAAAGAAAGAAAGAACTTGATTCAAGTTCTCAAATAGCCTCGTCCTATTTAAACTTATATTTAGGCTATGCATGGTGGCCATCTTGTTCCGAAATATCTAAACTACCAGATGATATGCAATCCCAATTATCAATCATTAAAAATGGCCTCAATCGAATGAATTCTTTAGGTCTTAAAGAAGACCATTCTTTATCAAACCCTTTAGACTAGAATTAAAAAAAGAATCTTTGAAAAAAACCACGCCACTTGAAGACTTCCAAGAGCAACAACTACAAAAATGAGTAGAATAACTAGAAAGAAAATAATGATATAATCAAAATACTGATTTTCCATACAGCATTAAAGAAATTCTTTGAAATTCCTTCCAATCGACACGAAAAGGAGCGATAACAATGGACCTGAGAAGTCTAACCTGGAAAACTGTTTTAAGAAAGAGATTTTATAAATTTCAACCAACATTAACGCTAACTGTTCAGGAAATGAATGCGGAATTTTTTCCATTATAAGGAAACCGCTAATTTCACTATTGTCAGTTATGTGCCTGCGTGATACACGCGAAGGCGATCATGTATCTTTCAATACATGACTGCAGTAGGTTGACATTTCTTTCTGCGGTAGACCAGTTGCCATCCAAGGCAACCCGGTCTATCCTGCTATTTGCCCATATCTGGCGGGGAGAAGAAGAAGATTCATATCTTTCTCAAGGGTATTAGCACGTAAGTGAATTCGAACTCGGCTCTCCAATTTCTCAATACAGAGCCGCTATCCATTACTCCACCGTGCCTCCCAATTTCACTATTACTATTACCATTAGGTTAATCTTAAGAAGTGTGGCACCCGTTATGATTCGAACCAACGAAAGAAGTAGTGATCAGAGGAACTAGATTGATGATCAACGGCAGGCACCAGCTACAGTAGTTTGACAGTTATTTATTAAGAGTTGCCTAGTCTGGCACAAGTCAGCAATAAGGGAGCAATATCTCTTTATCAAACTCACTAACAATACAAACTGTAAGAAACCCGACCCCTCTTCCTTTTTTGTTAATCAAATATTTAATTTCTATACCGCCATGATTTTCATCAGTTTTTCTTAGGATAAACGAAACCTTTAACAATAAGGTTGTTTTAATATTGCTTTTGTTGATTTAGTAAAACAACTGATAAAACGCAATTCTATTTGGCCTTACAAGCCAGTAAGGCGTAAATCGTTGTCATTCTGGAACTTTCCATGTAAATTCGTTTTTGCAACGATTTGGCAAATCCTTTCTTTCTCTAAACTTCCCAATTCATTTCCTTTCCTTCGGTCCTGGATAGATGAATAATGAAACTTCGTCCAAAGATGATATTCGTATCAAAAGACAGCCGTCTGCATGGCTCCAATAGTCTACAGATTTCATGGTGATAATCAAATCGAAGGAGAAGTTAACGGCCGCTAGGTAATTCTCGTCTCAAGGCGCACCTTTCAAATAAAGATATTTAGTAAATCATTACTATTATTATTATTATTATTATTATTATTAATAATAATAATAATAATAATAAGAAGAAGAAGAAGAAGAAGAAGAAGAAGAATTATAATAATAATCGAGGCCACTATAATTGAAGCAGTCAAATGTAAATATTTCACTGATTTTATATTCCGATGGAGTAGCCATGGATATACGGTAACATAAGAAAAATATATTTCAGTAATTTGAGCCTTGCAAGAAGACTGAATGCATTGTTGTTAGCCTATCATACTCATTACAAATTGGATATACCAAAATCTGGGAAATGTTTTAACAGAGGACGGAAAGTGCGACACTGAAATCCGAAGACATATTGGGGGAGAGAAAGTTGCTTTTCAAAAGCTAAGCAAAGTATTCAGAAGCAGAAAACATTCGTTAGAAAAAAGAAAAAAATACTGAAATGTTATGTAATATCACTCCTCCGATATGGCAGTAAATGCTGGACAATCTTCTCACAGATGAAGAAGAGACTTAAAGCAACAGAAATGTGGTTCTACAGAAGGATGCTGAGAATATCATGGACCGAACATGTGAGCAACGACGAATTTTAGAGAAAATGTAAAAAAAGTATACTTATATTTAACATCAGGAAGAGACAAATGAAATTTGTAGGTCACATAATAAGGAAAGAGGGCATAGAAAATTTGATATTCACGAGACAGACTAAAAACAAGAAAGGACATAGGAAAATAACGCATAACCTACCAAGTGAGCTTGAGTAAATGGATGGTGAATTAAGGTTTAAAAGAGATAACAAAAAGACGAAATTTATTACAAAAGACAAGAAATAGGGGAGAGCTATGATCTCCAACATCCTGAAGAAGAGGAAGAGGCTAAATTAGATTTGGAGTGAAAGATCTTTATCATCGAAATCCTGTTTTGAATAACACTATTGATATCAATCAGTTGCATTTATAAGGAGGTGCAGAACGGTACTCGATTCGAACCACTTTCTCAAAATGTGACAGAAAGGGATTCTTTGTCTGACTGCGAACTTTTCAGTACCCCATCGTATACAAGTAATTCATATCTCCTATGAATACTAATATTCACGTCATTTCAAACAGCTCTCCAATCACAATTCCGTTTGCGTGATGTCTTCTGATATCAAAAACTTCAACACAGACTGTGCCTAAACTGGATTTTTAAATAATTTCAAAGGACAAGATCTAAGTGCTCATTTTTATGCAGGCATTTCTATTGAGTTTTGCATAGTATGACACAAGACCTTAACAAAGGAGATATTAATATTATAGGTTCTCTTTTCTACAATCAGTATTTTATCGAAAACTTTGATATTTTCATGTTTTTAATAATGAATTTCAACACCTTCTTATGTATTGCAATATTGTCGTTATTATTATTGCTATTATTATTATTATTATTATTATTATTATTATTATTATTTGTATATGTAATGTTTCCTGCTTTATATCCTGTAGAGCCGGGTACAAAACTATGGTCCTATACGAGACTTGTCATTTAATTGATACCACTTTTCTTAGTATATTGAATGTTCCTAGTATGGCGATCTTCTGGGCAACTTCTATCTTGATGTTACCTGGGACACTTAGTAAAATTGTCCATTCCTTTTCTCACGAGGCCAGAGCTCCGATTACTATTGGTACAGTCTCAGTTTCTGTTCCCCAAATCCTGTTAATCTCGATGCAGGTTTTTGTATTTAGACAATTTCTCGATAATTTTTATGGGGGTGTTTCTCTCAAATGTACTGCTATGTCAATAAGCAATAAACATCCTGAATTTCTTGTCTTTTATGATAATATCAGATGTGTTGGCTTTTATTTCCCTGTCAGTTTGAATCAGTATGTTCCAGAGGATAGTTACATCGTTATTTTGGCTAACTGTGTCTGGTTGGTGCTCATACCATCTCTCAGTGGTTTCGATTTTGTGCTTCTTGCATATCTTCCAGTGCACATGTCGCTACCTTCCTATATCTGCGGATACATTTTATTATTATTATTATTATTATTATTATTATTATTATTATTATTATATAATCGTCTTTAGTGACTATCTTCGGTTTCACTTTTTACACCTCTCCTTCTTATTATTATTGATCTTGTATTTATTGTGTCTTTTTAGAAACCTTTTTCTCCTTCCTAATCTTGTCACATCCTTCAAACTTAAAATAAAATCTCTCGACAACCAGCAATGATGCACCCTAATCACGCCCAAGAACAGATATTACAGTACGGCAGCCTCTAGGGAACAGGCCCAACTGGTTAAAGTCAAACGAAGTTCATTCATATTTGCTTTGTTTACTATAGTTCATCTTAATTCAACAAGACAAAACACGTACATATTAATATCTACAATGAGTTAAGTTCAGAAGCCATGAAAACTATGTCTGGTATTTATTATTATCATTATTATTTTTCTTTGATTTCCGTTGTATACATATTTTCTTCTGGGTCCCAACCAGAGATCTAAGGTCAGAAATGGATTCATGACATTTTCCACTGATCATTTTTGTAAAAGAAAACTTAAGATCAAACACACTTTATATATATAAATCTATTTGTGCGAGCTGCACTTGTGAGTACAATTATTAGATCACTCTATTATGTCGAGGTTTATATTCAGTTAGGGCTAACACTATGCAATCTGATACAAGATGGTCAATTATTTTTGGATATTTATCACAGAATCTTCATTTGGGGTCAACACAATTTTTCATTATGTGTGTTTGGTAATTTCCAGTTAGCCAGCATTGGTCCTATGCAGCAAGAATAAAACCTTCGATTTCAGCATTTAACTCTGCACTATGTAACCACTGATTGGTACGGGGTTTGTCTACATCAGCTTTTTTGGTACGGGCAGAGACCATGAAGAGCCCTCTTGGCATCATTTCTGCATTTGGTACATTAAATTTGCTTTTGCTTTCTGTTTTAGTTTCTTTGCTGCTGCAGCAGCAGGTGTATTATTGTTTTATATGCACTTCTTCAAACATTTGAAATTGCCTTTTAAATTTGTCGTCTTCCTTTATTACAGAGTAATGTTTCTTATTTCTTTCATGTTCTTTGACACAGATTATAATCTAATCTTCTGTAGTTTCCAGGTATCTTTGAAGACCGCTTGTTGCGGATTTGTCAGACAGTTCTAGTTGAACTAATCCTCTGCCTTCTTTGGATCTGGGCACATACGGATGATTAACATCAGCTTTAGGATGATGCATGCGGTGGCAAGTAAGGCACTTTCTCGTTTTGACATCCATTTGCTTAATATCAGCTATGGTCCAGTTAAGGATGTTGAAACTGTATTGCGTCACATTGACAGCCAAAGTGTTTATGGTTGATATACTGTTTTGTGAATAAGAATCGGATTTAACACCAGACGCACACGCCAGTAGTATTCTTTTCTTACATTCTCCTTCATTTGGGAATGCTGTATTCTACCTCCTTCGCTAACTCCTAGGTATTTTATTATTATTATTATTATTTTTATTTTCTTTGATTTCTGGTGTTTACACATTTCTTTCCGGGTCCCACCCAGGGACCTAAGGTTAGAAATGGTGTCATGACACTTTCCACTGACAAAAAAAAAAAAAAAAATTGACATAGATAAAGCCCTTCGTAAGGTGTGGGCTGTACTTGTCAGAACAATTTTCTGTATCTCCTTGAGGCATGGACTTCCAGGAATCCCTTCAATTAGTCTACTGGAATCTTTTCCAACCAGTCCTAGGGCTCCAACTACAACAGGGATTGTTGATGTTCCCAATATGCCACATTTTCGCGATTTCTATTTCAAGGTCCTTGTACTTTGACAACTTTTTGAATATCTTCAAAGATACATTGCAGTCGGCAGGGACTGCCATATCAATAAGGAGGCACCGTTTTTGTTTGTGGTCTTTAATAACAATATCTGGGCAGTTGGCCTTGATTGTTCTGTCAGTGTGTATTGTGTAGACCCATAGAATTGTAACAGATCCTATCTCCGTAACCGGGTCTGGGTGGTGTTCATACCAGTTTCTTTCAGTTTTCTTCCCGTAGAAGTTGCAGATTTTCCAGTGCAGATATTGGCCCACTCTTATTATTATTATTATTATTATTATTATTATTATTATTATTATTCTAGTTCCTTAATCTTTGTGAGCAAATCTAGATTTATTGAGTGTGTTTCTGTAATTGTCCTTTTCTTTATTATTATTATTATTATTATTATTATTATTATTATATGCCGTCTTCGGTTTAATTAGTTTCATCTTATAATGTCTCTTTTTGTTCCTAAATATAAGAGCACAATGTTATTATTGTGAAAGACAGTGAGCAATATTTCAATTGGTATGGATTTTGAGGAATGGGCTGCTGGTTGATGAAATGTTTTGGTGTCATTTCCCCATTTGTAGAAGTCACTATTCCGATGCGAATGGCAAGGTTAAACAGTTTAATTGTTATTGGCTGAGGTGGGGAAAAGGAAAAAGAGGGGAAGAAGAAAAAGAGGACAGAAATAATAAATAAAATTCGTTGACAAAAACAGTAAAAAAGAGAAAAATGGAGGACTAAGCCGAGGCAAAAGGTGCAGGGAAGAGAAAGGCGAAGACGGGAGAAAAATAGAAGGGCTGAATACGAAGGCAGAAATATATATATATATATATATATATATATATATATATATATATATAAATTCGAGGAAAGAGAAAAAAGAAAGAAAAGAAATAAGAAGAGTGATAAAATGTTGAATGGAGAAAGACTATGAAGAAGAGAAGCGGTTGAAGAAGAAAAAGAAGTCTAATAAAAACGTATGAGACGAAAAAGAGGAAAAACAACAAAAAGAACGAGGAAATGTTCAAAGAGAAAGAAGAAGAAGAAGAAGAAGAAGAAAAGATGTCGAAGTAGAAAAAAAAGAACAGAAATAAAGAAGAAAAAGAAATATGTTTTGAGAATAACGTCGCTAATTGGCCTGGAAGGATCAAAGTTTGAAGAGCGCCACTCCCCACGACCATTCTCTCGATACGAAAAATATGAAAGGTTAACATTACAGAATTCTTGCAAAGTTCAGATTTTCTTTTAGAAAAAAAAAGGGTCTGTACATAATTTGCTTTTGTAAACAGATTTTGCTTTCTGCTAATCTCACGCCAGTCATTAATATCATTGTCATCAGCATCACCAACCCGATGACTTGAGAGTGGATGGTAGAGAAGACAAAGAGATTAAAATTTCTAATAAAATTATGAATTTTTCACAATGAGCGAAAGAAAAATACTTTTTAAAAAAGTTCAAAATTCAAAAAAAGAAAAAAAAAGGTCAACGATATTGCCATATGCAAAACATGTTTGCAGCCTTAATCCTTACTTAGTTTTCCTTTCTTTTCTTTTTTTAGTCTTTTCATTGGTATTATTGCAGCTTTTTCAGCTGAAATTAATACATTCATTTCTTGGTTAATAATTAATTTCATTAACGAAAATCAAGATGTGTGTGATGAAAAGAAGTCACTATTGTCCAGATCAGAGGGGGAAAAAAACACATACTCTCTTCATTTTTATCTTGACAAGAGCATTTGGGTGTAATCTCTGAATTGTTCCTTTTTTGTCGGCTTTTGACATCGATGTTAAGTTCCCTTTTAACGGAATTTGAAACCTCTTTTATCGTACGAGCGAAATTAAGGAACCTCAATGTGACCTACCCGCAACGAGTGAAACAGACAAAGGGAAATCAAATGTGACTTTAAGCCAAATTCGACAGATGTTGCTTGATAATTTGCAAAAGTTTCGAGCATGAATCTGAGCGTCGATTTCCCTTATAGGTTGAGTCGGTTTTCATAATCGATTTTAAGTATTGACATCGATGCAGTAATATTCGATCCAGAGATAATATTTTTTTCTGGTTAAGTATTTTTTCTGGTTAATTATGGTTTTGCAGGTTAATCATTGGTTAATTATGGTTAATTATTATGGTTAATAATTATTAGTTAATTATTAGCAATAATTTTTCTGGTTAATTATTAGGCGGCACGGTGGAGTAATGGATAGCGACTCGGATTGAGGAATCATAGAGCCGAGTTCGGATTCCAGTCGGATCCATTTACATTCACTTTTCGTGCTAATACCCTTGGGAAAGATATGAATCCTCTTCTTTCCCCCGCCCCTCTCCAGCATTGGATGGCAACTGGTCTATCGTAGAAAGAAACAGCAACCTACTGCGGGAAAAAATCTGCCTCATCAGTTATGCATCAAAAGATCCATGACCGCCTAAACGTGTATCACGCATGGCACATACCTGTTTAAATTATTGGTTTGTTTTCGCAATTTTTAAGAGAGAGTTAATATCGTTTATTATTTTTTGCACAATTGGCAATAATAACTTTTCTGTAAATTTGGTAGTATAATTTGTTTATAATAAATTGTAAATACAAAGCATCCTTATATCTTCTGCATATTTTAAAGCGTAACATCACTTTAGAAGGCTTCTATGAGTCTATTTTACAAATTAACTATTAATTCATGACGAAAGCAAAGAGCAATCCACGTAACGGAATAAAACATTAATTGATGCTTATATCAACACGGGGAAGACCATAAGAAGATTTCCAAAATGGTTTTATATATCCTGGTTTTCTGTTTCATCAATGGTTTTATAAATGAAATGAAATTCCTAGCATATCAATCCTTGCAATGTGGAGTCCTGCAAAAAAGATTTCAACACAGGAGATGGCTAAAATTATGAAGCCAACTCAAAAAATGAGTCTAAAAGATTTCTAAACAGATGTGAAGAAAGCTACAAAAGATAATTTACGTATAAACAATTTGTAGAGAATGGAAACCTGCAAAGATGGAACCCGCAAAATGAGTCGCTTGAAAAATGTCACTATTAAAAGGGATTTCGGGTCAATGATTGGGCGCCTGGCTAAGTTTTACGAACGTTAGTGTTTGGACCGTTTCGGATTTCCCAATGGTCGATTTGTCAAAGACTTCTTGATAATATCGACCTGGTCAGACAATGCAAGCGTACAGTGCCAAAGTTGCGAAGAGAATGAAAATCACAACAAAAGCCTTGTAACTGAAATTAAGTTGTGCCAGAACAAAATCTAAAAATGATGTCGAAAGTGGCTTCCAGTGTTCTGGCTTTGTTTAACAAGTGACTATGCTAAATTTTACACACACACACACACACACACACACACACACACACTCTCTCTCTCTCTCTCTCTCTCAGAAATTGTAACTAAGGTCTGCTCAGCATAGTTGCGGTATAAACAATAGATTGATGTTGGACAAGCAAAATGTGCCTGAGCAGGTGTCTGCAACAGGTACTATCTAGCCACCCTAGCAGTCAGTTATACATGGAAACGAGCAGGCATTTTATAATTATTTAGCTGAAATTTTAGGGCATAACTAGAAATATCATATTTGAAAAAAAAAAAACACAATAAAAAAATACATTCTAAACCGTGAAGTATAAGAGGTGACATTTGCCCAATGGTTGAGGGCAACTCAGCAGATCTAAAAGGGAATTGGATTCACAGATATATCCGTAGTCGTTTTTTTCACAGGAAAAAAATCGCATAAAAAAGCCACAGAAAACCTCACAGGATAAAAGTCACAATTAATTTATATTATTTACCCTATTTAATTTGTTTCAGCCGTTGTGCGCTCCGGCCTTCTTCTGGTGATTGGAAGTTCGGTCTGAACTCTTCATTTCGCCCACCAGTGTAGATTGTTCTAGTTCCACCTGCCATGCCTCTTCCGGGTGTCTCAGTTATCCCCCTTTAACTCAACTCTCGAAGTTTTTGTTCACAACTGCAGTAGCCAAGTATTGAACTCATAACACTTTGGGTCAAGTCACTAGACCAACGCTTTTATCCACTGGGCGATGTGCCCATGCCCCAGTAGATACGAAACGTCGTGAATATGGCAATAAAGATGAGGCCGACACTCCTAACAATGTAAGCAGTGTAAATAATTACAGTAACTCATGTCTCATGTGGCCGAGTGGTTAGAACGTTCTCATTCTAACCATGAGACCCGAGTTCTAATCTCACCATGGTCAATTTGTCAGGAAGGAGAATTCCTGATGTTATCGGACAGGAGGGGTCGATCTCAGCGTCCGGCACCTTTGAAAAATACTTGAAAACTATACCACGGATTGACCGAAGCGAAACCCTCGATAGCTGTGCTAGCAAGAAGTCATCGGGACTGAGGGCTTGAGCGTGCTGGCCTTACTCAAATTACTGATCACGTTAGATAATACGCCCTGCATAGTTGCAGTATAAATCACAGATAGGCTCTGTGGGTGTTGAATAAATACAAATGCGCCTGGGATTGGCTAGCCGCTCGAGAAGACGGGTATCCTCGAACAGGTGTGGCCAGCTATACATATAACTCATCTCATAAATATAGACAGATATTAATTCATAGGTTTATAATTTAATCATCAATATGTATATTAAAACTGATATTCCAGCCGACGTCACAAAGAAACTGCTATCAGTTCTGTAGATTCCTTTAAAGAGATTGATTGACATATTAAATTTAAAAAAAGTTAGAATTCGATAAATT
Organism: Acanthosepion pharaonis; assembly: GCA_903632075.3. NCBI lineage: Eukaryota > Metazoa > Mollusca > Cephalopoda > Sepiida > Sepiidae > Acanthosepion > Acanthosepion pharaonis. The sequence continues at coordinate 1,067,962 of CAHIKZ030005201.1, read as the reverse complement.
TTATTAAAGAAAGATGCAGAAACAGCCTTTTTTTTTCTTTAATTTTTTTGCTAATTTTTTTTTCCCGGGATTTGAAATATCAGTGCCTTATTTCGAAAGAAAAGCTCTTTCATTGTCTGCTGTCCAGCATGGTAGTCGATTCACCAAGAAAACGAATCGAAACAAAGTTCGAATGACCATCTCAAAATAATCGAAGAAGAATCAAGTCAGAGTCATAGAATGATCTCCATTATTTGACTTTGAATTCCAATTGGACAATGATTTGGAATTATCACAGAATAAAGGTTCAAAAAATATCAGTTGAGAGACACGGAAGTGTTATCGAAGCCGACCGAAAAGAAATAAATAAAAGAAGTACGGGTAACTATAAAAATAAAATAATTATTCTAATACACTTACTAAACTATTTTACTAAAGGTGATTGAATCGATAAATGTCGTCAAGTCAAATTCGGCAGCATTCATTGGGAAAATAAGCAAAATAATTTCGCGGTTAGCTGTAGACATGAAGAGACTGGAATAGATAGATAGATAGATAGATAGATAGATAGATAGATAGATAGATAGATAGATAGATAGATAATCAACATTCGAAATCCGAAACGAATCCTAAATATAAATAGGTATAAGCAGAAATATATACGGTTTAGACTTACGCAATGCAGCGATAGATTTTACAAGTACATGACTGCTACTAGGCAAGGAAATTAATATTGTGCCAACCACCAAAACTTTCAGATGTCAGTTTTGATAATGTGAAGCCTGGATTTTGCTGTTGTTTGGAAATTTGAAACATACATAAAACCAGACAGAGATAGATAGATAGATAGATGATAGATAGATAGATAGATAGATAGATAGATAGATAGATAGATATGAACAGGTTGAATAGATCTGAACAGACAGATATAGATAAAGATAACAAATTCAGATAGATAGATAGATATAATATGAACAAACTGAGATAAACTAGATAGATAGATAGATAGATAGATAGATAGATAGATATTAATATGAACAAACTGAGATAGATAGATAGATATTAATATGAACAAACTGAGATAGATAGATAGATAGATATTAATATGAATAAACTGAGATAGATAGATAGATAGATAGATAGATAGATAGATAGATAGATAGATAGATAGATAGATAGATATTAATATGAATAAACTGAGATAGATAGATAGATAGATAGATAGATAGATAGATAGATATTAATATGAATAAACTGAGATAGATAGATAGATAGATAGATAGATAGATAGATAGATAGATAGATAGATAGATAGATAGATAGATATTAATATGAACAAACTGAGATAGATAGATAGATAGATATGAACAGACTGAAATAGATAGAGACAGAGAGTGTGAGAGAGAGAGAGATCGCTAGAGAGATAGATAAATGTATGTATGTTATCTTTTTCATTAGAGAAAGGAAGAGCTCAAATTTAACTCTCTAAATTCTAACCTCCTTTCACTCTCATTCACTTTGACGCCTGCACGAAAAATGGAGCGTTTTTTTGCTTTTTGTCGAAATGGAAACACATTAACATAAGCTTCTTTCGCAAAATACCTTTTTCTATTTAAATGAAAAAAAAAAAAAAAAGAGAAAAAAAAAAACTTTAAAAAGCCTAACCATAAAAAGTTCCATAAACAAAACAAAAAAACCTAATTTGAAAGCCAGAAATCGGCAAAAAGACGACAAAAGTTGAATGAAGTTTATTAAAGAAAATGAGAACTGAAATGGATTTGAAGAAAAATTGAACGAAGGAAATAAAAAAAGGAAATCTTCGAGTAGCGTTCTTTGGCGGGTAGAAAGAAAATCAGTTTTCAATTCCATAATTAGTGCTTATTTCATGAAACCTGCGGGTTATTCACGAAGAAAATGAACAGAATCAGGCAATAGGGATAATAAAATTATGCGAAAACAGATTGATATAATATATATATATATATATATATATATATATATATATATATATATAAATATATATATACACTTTAATATGAAATTGTATTTTTATATTTAGATGATTATACTATATCACAATGTGTGTGTGTGTGTGTGCGTGCGTAAGTGGATACATATAAAGTAAAATGAAATAAACTGTTTCGTATCAGGTTTTAATATTTATAAGTACAGATATATAAATATATATATAGGTAGTATATATTTATGTATACAGTTGAATATATATATATATATATATATATATATATATATATATAATTCATACAAATACATATATATATTTCACTCCTTTCTCCTCTCTCCCTCTGTATACGTATGTAAATATGGACATTATATTTACATAAACGTATATATATCTAAATAGGCATAAATATATATATATATATATATATATATATATATATATATAATTTTTTTGTGTGTGTGTATATATCGTCTAAGGTAATAAGGAACACACTCACACGCGCACACACACACACACACACACACACACACATATATATATATATATATATATATATTTATATATATATATATACATATGTAAAATTTCAGACAGTCTATTTTTATGAGATCGTAGCGCACAATATCGGGGATAGACCGTTTGTAAATATAAAAAAAACATATATATAAAAATCAGAACTGCGTCGTGATTGTCAGCACTGACTGTGTCTCCCCCCACACACACACAATATCTATATATATGTGTGTGTGTGTAAATGTTTAGGATAAAAATATGAGAAAGTGGAAAAAACTTTTCCCTAAAATCGTTCCTGATATATAAAAAATATATATTTCGTTTTTCCATATATATACGAGGGTGGGTCACAAAAGCTCATAAACTGTCTATGAATAAGTCATGCTAGAGCCGTGCGCACTGATGTAGCGATGGCAGCTTTACGGCAAAGTGTCCTTGAGGATCAACTTCTATCCGTCATCGCCCGACTTAACTAGGCATCACCAGAAGCCTTCAGAAGATTCTGAAATTGGATTAAAAAATTTTTCCATACAAAAAAAAATTAATAAAAAAAAAAAAAAAACATGTGTTTGTAAAAGTAATTTTTGTTTTATATCAATCTCTCTTTTAGTGGTCACCCTGTACAAGCAGTTAGAATAAGACAATCACAATAGATTTTTATTATCAAGAATAAGTGACGAATTAAATTTATCCAGCTTTCCAATCCGATTTAATGTGGGGCAATGATTTTTTTAAAATGTCGGACAGAAGGGGAAGTCGTTTGGATGGGATAAAGTATCCTCAGAGCTCGCTACTTTAAGCTTTTTATTCAATTCCGAACATTTTCTTTGTTGCAAAACCATTCAATGTAGGGAAGATCTCAATGACTTGCCCAACGCCGTAAAGTTACTTCCCTGTGTCTTTTCTATAAATAATTTCATGGTGATTGTTTGGATGACCTCTCCGCTATAGTAGCTAAACTTTATGAATTTAAACGCAGTACTAAACTGGAAACAAGGTTTCATCAATTTACATTTGAATTAGCCAGATGTTATGGGTAGTGGCTCGGATTGAGAAATCGGAGAGCCGAGTTCGATTTCCAGTCGAATCCGTTACATTCCATTACGTGCTAATACCCTCTTCTTCCCTCCATCTATGGGTAAATAGTAGGACAGACCGGGTTCTGTATCCTTGGATGACAACTGAACTACCGCAGAAAGAAATGGCAACCTACTGCGGGAAAAACTTCCTCGTCGGTCAGGTATCGAAAGATACATGATCGCCTAAGCGTGTCTCACGCATGGCGCATTACTGTCTGAGATGCAACCGTAAGTTTTATGCTAACAGTTTCTTTTCTCACGCTTCTTGCTTATGAAACTCTATTCTGGCTCCATACTTTCACACCCAGTGACCCCTCGTGTTTTAGTGGCTTTACTGACTTGCTTGGAGTAAATTATGCTTTTAAAAAATTCAATAATATAAAATCTCTTTCGACAAGGAATAAATGGATTAGTTTAATCCTTGAAACTAATGATTTGGTGTACAATGATGGCATACAAAAATACTGCATATCCACAAGAAAACGCTATTTGGCAAATGTCAGTTAACCAGGTACCCTTGTCTACCAGTCAGTCAGTCAAGTACCATACGCTTGGGTGATTATGTCTCTTTTGATTCATGATTGACTAGGTAGAAGAGGTTTTCCTGTAGTCGGTTGTCTTTTCTTTTTGTCCTGTTATTAAATCCATAGCTTGGTAGGGGGGATGGATTCATACCTTTCCCAAGGGTGTTTGCGCGCAAGAGAATGTAACCATCCGAACTAGAATTGGAACTAGGCTCCCCGATTTCCTATTTTGAGCCGATACCCATCACAACACACATGCTGCTAATTTTGTAATACTGTAATCTTACTTATTATAAAACGCAGATTGTGTGTGTCTGTACGTTTATATATTGGATCGGATTTCCTACATTTTTCAACCGATTTCAACAAAACTTCACAGGACTACGTAAAATTACCTTACGGTGGTTCTAACAGCACCAAACATTGGAAAAACACAATTGTTTTTGCACGAAATCAATTTGAAAACACGATTAAGAGGCATTAATGAAAGGGGGACAACTCATATCGAGTTATACTTATTAATATCGAGTTATACTTATTATAAAACCCAGGTTGGTTATTTTTTATTTGTGTGTGTGTGTGTGTTCGTTTATATATGGGATCGGATTTCATACATTTTTCAACCGATTTCAACAAAACTTCACTTTTTGGGGGCAGGTAGTGTTTCTTATTGTTTTGCACACTTTTTTCTTTATTTTTACATTCAGAATGTTTTAAAAATTCAATTTACAAGACAATTGTTTATAATAAAATTCTATTCAATCGATAGACTCATAACGATTGTAAACAATGTTTTTGTTTGAATTTGGGTTTGACCAATTCGTAAAAAAAAAAAAAAGAAAAAAAAGTAATTAAGACATGCGTGTCCGTCAACCTTAAAGAATAATCTTTGACAATTTTATTTTTCAGTCTTTATGATGGTCGATACTTGATCTATCTCTTACTGTTACATCCCCGGGCAACGCCGGGCTCTACTGCTAGTAATAAATAGAAAGATATTATACCCGATCAGATGCAGTATTTTGTTTTGATAAATCCAAATTTAGTTAAGTTTCTCTAATAATGCTATATTTCTATGTTTTATAGGCAAGGTGCACCAGGTATCTGAGAAGAAATTTCAATATAAAAATGATATAAAATATAAATTATGTTTTTCCTTTTTATTATATTTCTATATAATTAAAAGAAAAACAGATATTCAAAAGAAAAATCAGCAGCATTATAAGAAAAAAGAAAATAAGAAAAAATCTACCCATGTTTGAGAGTAGGAGACGAAAAAAGTTCTTTCAATAAAACTGGATTTAGCCTCAAGCACAAAGCGATCTTGGAAGTGACTATCCATCCGAATCAGGTGATACACGGTTTACAGTGCCGTAAAGTTTTATTGGTTAATCTTCATCTTACCTAAGATCTGGGTATGACGATAAACTACATCCGGCCACAAGATCGGGAGGTTTTGAGGAGCGTGGTACCATCTCAAAATTGCTGTTATTCCCAAGTCTACCCTGACCCGGGGTAGTAGCACCTGTTAGGGTCCCTGCTATGGGCAAATAGTTAACTCCCAAACTGGGATGAAAAAATACATTAGGAAAAATTACCAGCAATACATTTTTGGGAAAAAGTATACCAAAGCTGCCAAGAAAATACAATTTCGGCATTAAATGACCCATACGGAGTTGATATGCCAATGAACAAACCAAACCAAACCAAACCTAAGATCTATTCGTCCTCTTACTCTCTTTACTCTCTGAGCCATTTTAACAAATTGGTGTGCCTGTATGTTGCACACGATAATTTTTTTTTTGGGGGGGGGTTACCCATTGTTAGGCGAAAGAAGAGAATCTACCCATTTTTTTTTTTTAATTCAAAGTTATCTTTTTATCTTTCGCTACTAGTTGCTGCTCACAGCTAAAGAGCCCAGTCTTCTCTGTTATTTTATTGGAATAGGGGGAGGATGAGATGGATTTATTCGTTTCCTAAGAAAATGAGGGCAAACCGAATCAAGCTGGGTTCGAACTCGACTCGATTCCATTTGGAGTCTGTTAAACGTGAGGCCACCCTGAAGGACAAATTTAGGAAATACACGATCCTTTAAACTTACAAATGGAATTTCTTTTTCATCATCTCCTCTAATTCTTCCATTTTCTTTCTCCTTATTTGTTTTACTCCTTTCTCATCTGATTCTATCCATTTCCTCCTCCTTTCTACTCCTCATTCTTCTGTTTCTTCTTTTCTCACTCGTTAATTCTTCTTCTTCTTCTTCTTCTTCTTCTTCTTTATCATCATCCTCCTTTTTCTTTTTACTTGTACTACCTCTAATACTGTTGCTTCTTTTTTCCTCCTCCCCCTCCTCCTCCTCCTTCTAGTTCTGATTCATCTTTCCCTCCTTCCCCTCTTCCTTCTCCTCCTTCTTCTGAACTCTTAATCGTATAATATATCTATAAATATAGAAAATATTATATATATACCAATCTTTCAATAAACTCGTCTTTCCTATCATCCATCAAAAAATAAAGTAACCTCCTGTGACGAACGCAGATAGCCCAAACACGCATACACGCATATATTAAGGTTAATCTCCTCCTGACAACAGAAGAGGTCACGTGGAAGTCTTGAGATATTTTGGGAAAGCAAGTCAAGAGGTTGACTGACCCAATTACCCGTAGCAACAGATGTCTAGACAGAAGCTAGACAGGGGACTGATACACGCTGGAATTTGCGCCAAAACGCAGGACACGTGAGAGTTAGAAAATTACTTGGGAGTCAGTTGCTGTCTTGTCTGTGAAGAATCAAGACTCGAAATCGAAGCGCTGATAACTTATGAACGGAAAGATGAAACTCATTTGATAATGATGGAACTTGTCCGATTCATCCCAGGCAACTCCGGACAAGAAATATAAGAACATGTATTTCTGTTCGATAACCCCAAATTGAAGACGATAACTGGCATTATTTATCACAGAAGACGCAAAGGAATTTGTACGCTGAGAATACAGCCTGCGTTTGAAGAAAAGAGAAAACCAGAGAGGAAGAAAGCATATATCTCTGTTACAGGCTGAATTGTGTAAAGAAGAAAGAAGGAAAGAAAAAAAAAGAAAACCAGAGAGAGGAAGAAAGTGTATATCTCTGTTACAGCCGGACCGGGTGTGAAATTGGATTTGTGTCAAGAAAAAAAAAGGGAAAGAAAAGAGGAAACGTGAGAGAGAAAAGAAAGGACAATGAGAAAAAGAGAGAACTGAATATAAAAATAAGTAACTATATGTTTTGGACCCGTGTTAGAAAGATACACATGCATCCATAAATATTATGTTCTTACATACACCTTTCCACATGTCAAAATAGAAATATGTAAATCCTATCCCATGTCTTTTGGTTATGCGTTGATTTCTGCATTCGTAGTTATTCATCCTTTTTTTTTTATCCGTTCGGGTTCAGTCGAATCCACTTGAATTTGGACATATTTTGGTATCCCAACATAAGTCTTGAGATTCTGGTCGTCGGATGTTTTACTCATGCATATATTTTATTTTATTTTAATATTTTGTATATATGTACATATTAAAATTCTTATATCAAAATTCACTACGCCTTATCGTTCATCCTTGAATTGTGGATCAGTATTCGTGTTGAAACCGAAGCGAACCTGGGAAAAGATTACTGTTCGATTATCCTAACTGAACAGTGTTCTTTAAAATATTTTTTGTTTACTAATTGTCCATTGTCATGATCTGAGAGAGATAGCCTGTATCTCTCCACAGGTGTGATAATGTATATATCTTCTGATCGGCGTATGATCGCCTTATAAACCCATTCGTCGACTAGGGCATATGGCACTCCCCTTAAATCAAAGTTACAAAGGATTTCATTGATAAAACCTAAATACTCACCCCGGCTCCTGGAAACATCGGCGAGAGTCTCGATGTCAAGTAGATTATATATAATAGCTGGCCACTCGTATTCGAGGACACCCGTCTAATATTTTCGCTCAGGTACATTTGTGTTTGCTCAACACCCACAGAGCCCACCTGTGGTATATACTGCAACTATCCTAAACAGACCTTACTTACAGTTTCTGGGAAATAAAATAGCGTGTTATCTATCTTGATCAACAATTTCAACAAGGCCAGCACGCTCAAGCACTCGGCCACGATGACTTGTGCTAGCACAGCCTTCGACAGCCTAAAGTTCTGTCTACTCAATTTCGCTCACATGACTTCGTGCTACACGCTGGGATCGACCTCGATCCAGTCCAATAACATCAGGAAGTCTAATTCCTGAGAAATCAACCGTGGTGAGATTCGAACCCGGTTCTCATGATCTCACCCCGGCCCCCTGAAACTCCGATGAGAGTCACGATGTCACACGCTGAAAGCTAAAAAAGAAAATATAAAATATATATATATATATATATATATATATATATATATATATATATATATATATATATATATATATATATATATATATATATATATATATATATTTCAATCTTACACCGTTATCAATACACACGTACAAAAATGGATGATCATATTGCAGAAGCTTCTTCTTTCTTTTCATAAAAGGAGATGCACACCATTTTGCTCATTAATAGAAATGATGTGCAAAATGTGTTTATTTTCATTATTAAACATTGTTCGAACGTTGCATTAAAGATACGAAATGATATGTGCAGAGTTTCACTGTGAAACCAAGAAGATTGACGCATTTGCAATCATTGCAAAAGCGTAAACAGAACGAAAAAAGGCGGTCGAGAAAGGTGGGCGGATAGAAGATTTTACAAAATTCCGATATTAACATGCGTAAACATTAAGAGAATGTTTTTAACGAAATATTGACTGACACTTTTTAGCGGGACAAATAGACACGTGCTTCTTTTATTTCAACTGAAAGGAATGTTTTAATACATCTTACTCTGCCGAAGGAGAAATAAAAATAAATCAAGACGAAGAAGAAAAGTGGAAGCAGCAAAGAATACGACGAAGAATGACAACAACAACAACAACAATAATAATAATAATTAGAAGAAGAAGAAGAAGAAGAAGATGAAGAAGAAGAAAGAGAAGAGGGGCAATAATAATAATGTTAACAATAATAATAATAATAATAAAAAGTGCCTCCTTATTGATATGGCAGTCCCTGATGACTGCAATGTATCTTTGAAGATATTCAAAAAGCTGTCAAAACACAAGGACCTTGAAATAGAAATCTCGAAAATGTGACATATGGGAACATCAACAATCCCTGTTGTAGTTGGAGCTCTAGGACTGGTTGGAAAAGATTGCAGTAGACTAATTGAGGGGATTCCTGGAAGTCCATGCCTCAAAGAGATACAAAAAATTGTTCTGACAAGTACAGCCCACACTTTACGAAGGGCTTTGAGTATGTAATTTTTTTTTTTTTTGTCAGTGGAAAGTGTCATGATGCCATTTCTAACCTTAGGTCCCTGGGCGGGACCCGGAAAGAAATGTGTAAACGCCAGAAATCAAAGAAAATAAAAACAACAATAATAATAATAATAATATCTTGGGTTAGGTCTTGAACATCCAATCTGACTTTGTAAAATGTCAAAGTAAGCATATGGTTCTCAAGTCAGTTTTATATTTTTCCTGTGTTTTTTTTTTTTTTTGAGGTTGAAAAATTCCAAACCATGTTGTCCATTTTTTAAAACTTTGTCCCCCATGCTTAGATAAATGTTGACCCCACATCAGCAAGACACTTTAAGTAAGTGTAAATCTCGTGTTTGTCCGTGTTTTCTCATTATACATTGGAATTTAACAGTTACTCAGTGACAATAGACCTTTGATCTCTGTCAGGAAGGAAATAGATTTTTATCAAATTGGTTGCTGTTTTGCTGACAGATATTCCGTTGATGGTCTACCCAACGATATCTGTCAAAATTTGTTGGCAAAGAAAAAAAAAAGAAATAGAGTATTATGAGCAACAAGTCTCGTTTTCTCTCGTTAACCATTTCAAAGACGATATAGGAAATGGATGCCTGGTAGAGGGAAGAAAAAGAGCAGCATTTCCCAGAAACAATCCAGAGACAGGTTGGGACGTATTTTACTTTATCCACCGCGTACTCTTGACTTATTTCCTTCAGATTATCACTCGTATTTTCTTACCTTCAGTGCACAGGCGATCATTGCCCTCCACAACTTCTTGTGTCTCTTAGCAGTTTCCTCCTTTGTAAAGGCTCTTGCCTCCTGTTCCTTTAAATAAACTCGTTACTAGCTCTGTTTTCCTCTATATCCCTTGCTCCCAATATACCTTGTGGGGATTAGGCTTTCCATGCCCTCCTTTATCATATGTCCAATTTATTTAAGCTGACTTTTCCTGATTCTGAATAGAAGTGTTCTTTCTGTTGCTATTTTCTTTAAGACTTCCTTGCTGCTTACTCGCTCCGTCCATGGAATTTTCAGTATCTTTTGTAGAAACATATTTCTGCTGCTTCTAATTTTCTCTTCATCCGTTGTGAAATTATCTAGCATTCACTGTTATATAAGAGGATTGACAATACATCCAGCACTCTTTTCTTTGTTTCTTATGAAATTCTTCTCTTTCTCAGCACCTTGCTTAGACTTTGAAATGCTTTTTTTTTCGCTAGTCCAATGCGCGTTCGTCTCTCGGTGTCGCATTTTTCCTTCTTTTGATATTTTCAACTCGCATTTTGTTTTTGTTTTTCTTGTTTTTGTTTTTTTTTCTATTTCTCTAGCTGATGAGAAATTGTTTCTGTCTTCTTGCAGTTGATGCTTAGTCCTTTATTCTCGATTTCTTCGACCACCCAGTCTAGGACGTCCTTAAGTTCATTTTTTCTGAGTCGGCCATCAATCAGCGTATCGTTGAGATTACGTCCACCGATAAGTTCTCGCAGGGTCTCGAGTTCCTTTAGGATAGCGTCACTGTCTACAAGTTGAATAAATCTGGGGAGAAGACGCCTCTTTTATTTTTGTATCTCTACCCAATTCATTTTCTATCCGCATGCAGGCTGCTTGGTCCAAGTATATCTTCTGGATTATTGTTGCATCTTTTCCAAATCGATCTAGCATTTCTAGCAGTTCAAATAGAGCCTTGACTCCAAAAATGACATTTATCCAGGAAGTAATTTCACACGGGCACACATTTGTTGATGAGATGCAAATCAAAGAGTGTATTTAAGCCTCCAGGTACCGAGGGGGAAAGTGACTGAAACACTATGGTGACGATATGGAATAATAACATAGACGTCACCATTTATCGACTGTAGACGGGATCATCGAGCCAATGCGAACGATCCTTTCTTTAGCTGTATATTATGTGCTACGCCAGGGTTACGTACATGAATTCAGGGTTACTTTCTCCTAGACCGGTTGCCACCTAAGGCAATAGTACCCAGTTCGTCCTGGGGTGGGCGGAGAAGAAGAGTATACATACCTTTCCCAAGGGTATTAGCACGTATGTGAATGTAATGAATCCGAGCCGCTATCCATTACTCCACCATGCCTCCAATAATAGTAATGCTAGTAATACTATGCTTATTATTTTATTTAGGATAATAATAAATATGTGATATAAGTAAATATACCTACCTTTTGGACATCCTTTGTGGTTAGTGACAAGTCTGACGTTCGGTTAAAAGACACAAAAAACAAGAGAAATTGGGAGCTGAGACTTTTAGTGGTTATCCGGGTTTGTGACGGAACGAGTTTGAGATTGAGAACCAGCGGAGAAATTGAATGTCAATACCCTTATGCTTTCTGCTTAATATAATCCCTGACTAAGTCATTACCAGAGAACTAGTGTGTCATTGTCACTAACTGCTTTGTGTTTGGGTGGGCTATGATCATCGATTTGCAGTGGGGCACATCAGTTGTCGTCAGGTCAATACCCAAAAGTCGCACCATCTTGATTTCTCACTGAAAATTAAAAGTCATTTTTTCCTCATGCGAGTGGTTTGCTCGACATAATAAATAGCACAACGCGTGGGATTTGTATCAGTAATTTTTATTCTTTTCCGCAGGGAACTGTTGCCGACTATTCGTCAGCAAGATGAGTGCAAAGTGAGGGAGAGAACTTCAATAATACAGTCTACTTTTTATGACATCTACTAAGGCAGCAACGTCACTGAAGAAAAATGGAGGAAGGAAACTATTTTTTCACTCGGAAATCTCACTTTCTTACTCGTTTTTGATTAGGTAATTTAAAGAGCAATGAAAAGACGTCGCTACATACCGTGTTATTTTTATCGCTATTTCCTCGCGGGTCTTTTGACCATCAGCTGAGCCTATTAAATTTTTCTGGGTGGCTTTTTATTACACAATTTCCCTACTTTATCGTACAGTCACAATGTTACACTAGAGCAAGATACACACACACACACACACACACACACACACACACACACACACACACACACACACACACACACATACATATATATATATATATATAAGATTCGTTACAGATGACCGACAATGTACTGCAATTAAGTTTTTTTATTTAATTTTTCTTTTGTTCGTATAAGTGTCTTCTTTTTGGGGGACACAAAGTCTGTAAAAACTGTGCAAAAGTTCTGCATATCCAAGCGCTTTTGCTGACGGTTAGCACATTGTGGCTGTGTTTTTAGTTAATGTTATTGAGTGTTGGCTTTTCCTTTTTCATTAATAGAGCTTCCATTATTTTTACTCTTTTTTTTTACATGTGGATGAATCTATTATGCTTGTATTTTCTACGAGTATGTTTCGGATGGTAGGTTTGTGTGCATGTTTAAATGAGTTCTAATGGAGCTATGGTCGGGTAACTTAAGTTGCCCTATCTAGACGATTTACGTTACCCGACCATAGTCTGACCAATGTAATTATTTGTGAGTTTGCTTTGATCAAAAAGCCAGTTCTTTAAGGGGCATTTGAACTTGTAAATAATGTTAGTCCTTTGTAGTTTAATTTTACATGTGTGGTGTTATTTTTTATGATAAGTTTAGCTGTTTAAAATTTTTTGTAATAGATAATTAATTCAATTTTCTTGTTCTGGTTGATTGGCGTTGTGTATTTCTTTATGTTATTTCTAAAATAAAAATCGCCTTGCTTATAATCGACATGTATTTAACTTTTGTAGAAGATGTTAATGTTCATTATTAATTACTTTAGAAAGAAATAGTATATATATATATATATATATATATATATATATATATATAAATATATATATATATATATATAAATCGTGTTTCAATAATTTGGACCGATTTTAAATGTGAATTAAGTTTAAGCATCTAATGATTTTTTCTTTTTCTTTGAGATTTGGCAGATATTTGGGCAATATTATTTTTCACACATAATTGCTATGACTTAAATAACATGATCCAATAGAGAAATAAATAAATTTTCACCAATAAGACTGGTTTATTTACTGCTGACTTATCTATAGTACTAAGGATTCCATTTATTATAGATATAACTATAGCTTTTATGTGTCACGTTCTTTCATTTTCACTTTTGAGGTCTTTATATTTACTTATTTTGTCATAGTCTTTAACATATATCTTTTGATCTGGTGCCACTTCCAGATCTGCCAGAAGGCATTTTTCTTCGTCTTTAACCATGATGTTTCGTCTGTTAGTTTTTTATATGTCGGTCAGTGTGAATGTCAAAATTCTAAAATATGGTAACTTCATGGCCTTCTATAATTGGGTAAGGTTGATGTTCATTTCATTTTTCACCATATGGTGCAATATAATATTGCAATACCTTCCAAAGACTATACTGTCAAATAAAGGCTGTTCCAATAACTTGGACTGATTTTAAATGTGAATTAAGGTTAAGAGGCTAATGATTATTTTCATTTTACTTTCAGATTTAACAACTTAAGTCTCTGCCAATTTCAACCATAGAAAAGATTAACAATCAAACAAAGTGTTAAAGTTATCGAAGCCTATTACAAAAATGGTTTTATTGAATGGGAATTTCCCAGGTCGCATTATTAGCTACCACGATTGTGTGACTAGATGCTTTTTAGATTTCTTCATTGGGGTCATCTCAAAAGTAAGGTCTATGCCAACAAACCAACAACAATTCAAGGATGAGATAATAATGAAGGATGACATAATAAGGCATATTGGTGAGATCTATTAGCAATTATGCAGAGACGTCATCAAAAATTTTGACCATCGACTGGAGATGTGCCGCTGAAGCCTTGGTTGACATTTGGGCGATATTATTTTTCACACATAATTGCCATGAGTTAAATAACATGATCCAATAGAGAAATAAATAAAATTTCACCAATAATACTGATTTATTTACTGCTGATTTTGATCCGTTTTAATGAAACACCCTTTATTATCATTTCGATCTTTATATTTCTTCGGTGTTAGGATTACACAAACAGGCAGAAAATGGACAAATATCTCATTTCCATATTGGGTCTTCACCATTTCTTTAAATTTTGATTTCTTGATACTTCCTGCTGAATAGATTTTAGAAATGCTTTTAGCCTGGCATTTGTCAGCCATTCATATTTTGGGATTTTTACCAACACCAGCATCTTTATTTCTGAAGACACATTGAATATTTAGGCGTTTTTCTTCCCAGGTGTTTTTATATTATTTAAACCTTGTGCCCTAGCATCGTTTATGATTTTAGCTGTATTTGTTGGGTGAATATTTTTATTTCTTCACCTTCACATTAAAGCTGAGTTCTTTTAAAACATTTACGGTTTGCTTTATAAATACTTTTACCAAAATCAAACAATCACAACAATATCTAAGAATTATTTTAACAGCGGAACGAAAATACGACACCGAAATGCGAAAGTGCATTGGAATAGTGAAAATGCTTTCTAAAAGCTAAGCAAAATATTAAGAAACTGAAAAAAAAATCGTTAGAAAGAAAGAAAAAGTACAAAACTAATATGATAATACTAGGGACCAAACATGTAAAGACCGACAAAGTTCTAGAGAAAATAGAAACAATAAGAATACTTATGCTTAACACCAGGTAGAGGCAGTTGAAATTTCTAGGGCACATAATGAGGAAGATGAAGTGACAACAAGTCTTTTCAATACTTAAGCACTCTATTCAGTATTCTAGCATCTGAATACTTTTAATTCTACCTCGAATTTCTGATTCTTCGTAAAGCTCTTCAGAATTGTTCGAACTTCAACAAGAATAAGATTGACATTGAATTCAATTCGCATTATTATTATTATTATTATTATTATTATTATTATTATTATTATTATTTCCACTTTCCCAGGTTTTCTGAGGCTTACGGCGGTCGTATCATGTTGAAACACCGGTTCTCGTAGGGACACCGAAGTTAAGCAAATCCAGCATAGTCAGTTGCTACGCTTAGGAATACCAGATGCTGTAAGCGTGGATGCGCTGGTGATGTAATGGATAACGGCTCGGAGTTGGATATCAGAGAGACGATTTCAAATTCCAGTCAGGTCCATTATATTCACTAACGTGTCCACATCTTCTCACGTACCCTAGCTATGGGTTGATTAATAGAACTTGTATCAGTAACTCATTATTGTCTCAAAATATTCTTACTAAATATATGTTCTGGTGGTAAATAACCTGCAAAAGCTTGAGAAGCCAAAAAAAAAAAAATCAATCAAAATCCACATTTCCTGATTTGCTATTTTATACCATCCATTACCAAAACCTAAGGTAAAGAAATGCTTCTTTTCTTAAAAGTTATTGAACATATTACATTGAAGAATTTTCATTTTCTAAATATATGAGCGGTACTTACGAAGTATTTTCTCTCAAATAGGATCCTCTTCATGGGTGTATAAATATTCTTCATGTGTGTTTATATACTTTTCATGGGTGTATAAATATACTTAATGGGTGTATAAATACTCTTCATGGGTGTATAAATACTCTTCATGAGTGTATAAATACTCTTCGTGTGTGTATAGATATTCTTCATGGGTGTATAAATACTCTTCATGGGTGTATAAATATTCTTCATGGATGTATAAATATTCTTCATGGGTGCATAGATATTCTTCATGGGTGTATAGTTATATAGTTATTCTTCATGTGTGTATAGATATTCTTCATGAGTATATAAATACTCTTCATGGGTATATAAATATTCTTCACGGGTGTATAAATATTCTTCACGAGTGTATAAATACTCTTCATAGGTGTATAAATATACTTAATGGGTGTCTAAATACTCTTCATCGGTGTATAAATATTCTTCATGGGTGTATAAATATTCTTCATGGGTGTATAGATATTCTTCATGGGTGTATAGATATTCTTTTTAATGATTCCCGGCGCTCATATTATTTTTGGAATTGTAATTTTGTTCAAATTACACATTCTTGCAATTTCCCAACAATCCAATCATACACATACCTTAACTTATAATGAAACAATTAACCTTTTGCCATTAAATGAACTAATAAGAGTTAATATGACTTTAAACTCAACAATTTAATCAATAAAATTCTTGCAATTTCTATTTCCAGTCTTTTTTATTTGAATGTTTGTCAAATTCTTTTGCTTAGATATTTTTAACACACCGGATACCCATGTCCTATGAGAAAGCACTTTATTTTATTATTATTGTATCTGTTCTCAATTCACCCCAAGCAAGGCGATAACGCCACTAAGACAAAAGTAATCTACTAGAAATGGAAGAAAAGTAAAAGACTTTTAAAAAGAACCGGAAATTCAATACTAAACAAGAAAGAAAGGATCAACCTCTACTCCTGTTCAAAAGATCGGATAGGATTGTGAACTGGAGTTAAAAAAATCCAATGATTCCTAATAAGAAATTTTCAATTTTTTTTTTTTTATTATGCATTGTGCAATTCACATGTAAGAAAGATCGTTTTGAATTAAGAAAATTATCTCTTTTGCCATTTGCGTGAGGATCTTAATTCACGTTAATGTCTGCCAGACGTTATAAATGCCACCAATCATCCAGTTGTAAAAACAAAAAAAATAAGTGCTGTGATTTTCTTTCAAGCGTATAGAATGCTAATTAAAATGTTTTATAATTACTCTATTCTTTTCGATCATTATTTTCTCATGTGTTTGTTGTTCTTGTGTTTCAGTGGGTATATGAGTTTATTGATTATCTCATGCTGATATAAATCGGACGCACAAGGTAAAAAGGACTTTTGTCAGTTTTGGTTCTTCCATACATACTTTCTCATGATGAGATAGCTCGTACGCAGGGCCGGTGCAAGGGTCTCGTATCCCTCCCCCGGAATTTATGAAACACCTCCCCCCACTCTACTACATCTCAATTTTCATAAGTTATTATTCATATAAAATACAAATATTGTAACCTCTGTATAATAATGGGTCATATGTAATATAGGTGAACAATTCAACAAAAAAAAAAAAAAATGAAAATAAATACAATGTTTCTAAATACAAATTAGTGACATAATAGATCATTCCATCTTAAATAAATTAACAATGTTTGGTGGCAATCTTTAAGATTAACTTGAGATTTTAATTGTTAAAAATTTGAATAATTTCAACACATTCAACATTATGGAGAAAAATAGCGGATTTTATATAGTGTTTTTTTTTTTCGAGAGCAAAGTAAATTCACGTATTTCGACGAAAAAAACAGAATAACGTCAGATTCACGAAAATTTGTCATCCCTTAATATTCAGTTGTCCTTAGTTTAATTTGTAATGTATATAAATGTAGGTAAAAAAAGGAAATTTTGATAAGATAGTGAAGGTCACAAGGCACTGCCCGGGGCAGTGATTGTACAGGAACCGGTATTTCAATGTAATACGGCCGTAAGCCGGTAACCAAGAAGATGGTGAAGAAAGACAACAAAAATAACAACAGCAACAACAACAACAACAATAATAATAATAATAATAATAATAATAATAATAATAATAATAAGAAGAAGAAGAAGAAGAAGAAGAAGAAGAAGAAGAAGAAGAAAAGAAAATTTAAAAATAGTGATTCAAGATGATAATCCAAAAATGCCTTCTCAGAGATGCCACTGACCGACATATAGAAACTAACAGACCAGACATCGTGGTTAAAGACGAAGAAAAATGCCTTCTCGCAGATCTGGAAGTGCCGTCAGATAAAAAACTATAAGTCAAAGACAATGATAAAAGAAGTAAGGATATCGAAACTGAAATAGAAAAGTGCTAACAGGAACAAAGGTCGTCTTTGTTTGCAAGAGATTCAAAAGATTGCACAGTGCGGAAATGTTCAGAAAAGATAAACATTACACATGTTAAGTAGCACATAACATCAGAATTGGTGCAAACATAATGCATATATTTTCTATGTTGCCTTACTCCAAATTTCGGGTAATGGAATTGTACTGAATAGAAGGCAAATAATAATAACAATGATTTATGGAAGAATGTATACATCTTTCTTGTAGTCTATCCATCCATCTATCCATCTATCCATCTATCGTTCTTGTAGTCTATGCATGCCATGGACAGACTACAAGAAAGTCTATGACACAGAGCCACATTCTTGGATTGTAAAACACCTTGATACTCTGTGTCTTTTAAATCAACTTAGGTTGTTATTGGAAGATAATATGCGATGATGGATTTAGTTAGTAATAATAATAATAGTGAGGAGAAAAAGGAGATGTAGAAGAAAAAGTCTACGATAGGAAAACGGGAGAAGGTTATAAAAGAAAATAATAATAACTAGCCAAATCCCCGTCTTAAGAACATTACTCTTAATAATAATTTTAAAATAATTTAGCAGACGATATCGTTTTATTTATGGTAACTGAATTTTTGGCGATTGCCTTATTCGGTTTCCATCGTTCGATACTGTGCGTCTGTAAAATGTCATGTTTATCGCGGCCGCCATAGATTTCCGGCCTTTTAGCTGGGATCAAAGTGTAATATCTGCCATCGGGCGGATAGACTACATTTTATCTCTTAGTTGTGTCTCTATCTGCAGAACTGAAAATAATATTGTCTCGAAGTCTCGGGAAACAGCTGCCCGCGGCAGTCACTCCCCTCATTGCACTAAAGAGAGGGGATCTATAGTAATATCGATGACAGCGCAACCGACGATTGGAGGGGGCTGGGCTATTTTTCAACCTGACCCGGGTGCACTCATCGAACTCCCCACAGTAAACTGACCTTGTGTCACATACTGTCAGAATGGAACGACAAGAAAGTACAATTGCTTCTCGCCTTTTTAGATGAGATCAAAGTATAGTATCTGTTCTTAGCTCAATCTGAATCTCTGTCTCCACTTCTATCCTCCCGTCTTTCTTTCATTTTCCTACTGAAAGCAAATAGTGTCTTTTCCCCTCTTTCCGCGGGATCAAAACAGAATAGTCACTTATTTAGGAGGTATTGGTAGGGCGTAATGGTCGTGCGAAGCACAATAATAATAATTATATTAATAGTGGAGGGAAAAGGGAGATGTAGAAGAAGTCTACGATAGCAAAGAGGGAGAAGGCGATGAAAAGCAAGAAGAAGAGAGAGGGTGAGAAGGCGACGGTAATAAAAAAATCCTTTGATGACGAAGAGAGACGATAATGATAAAACACTTTCGCATATATCTTGACATTATGCTCTGGATATTTACTGTTAGTGCCAATGTTTTCCTCTTTTCACTGCACTCATCTTCCTGACTTATTCCTACCTAAGATTTGTTCTTTGACTCGAAGAAAAGCTTACCTGTTTATTTATCGCAAAATATAAAGGTGAGTAACCTGTAAATGGAGAGTAAGGAGCGAAGGTGGATGGGGAGAATCAAAACCGAGGAGAGTTCAGTTTGCAGCAGGAAAGAAAGGAAGCCAGAAATAGAAAGAGGTATCAAGATACAAAGAGAAAGTGTGTCAATGAGACTGACGAAGAGATACATGGACTATTTTTTTTGTACGATTTAGAAGCATCAAAATGACAATGGCTAAATATCGATATTTGTCTGAAATAGAGTTACATCGAAGATGGAAAGCTTATATTGTTACGCCAATCTTCCAAGTTAGAAGTGCTTTACGTATATTTAAAACAAAAATTATTTCTTTTTCAGCATCTCCTTCTTTGTCGATGTACTTAAAAGAACGAATATTATACAGTGAAATCATCAGATTCAAATTCAGATATGTCAGGGTGCAGATTTATTGACTTACACACACACACAAATTACACACGCACGCACACACTGATATATATATATATATATATATATATATATATATATATATATATATATATATATATATATCGCAATGAATCATACATACGAAAAGTAAATTAATAAAGTTAATGATATAAAATGGCGAAATCCCTTCGCTTACAAAATTTTAAAGATGGATTAACCTACTAACCACTCGATAAATGTTATGATCTTTGTTTTTGTTTTTTTTTAAATTGTAAACTCTATTAGGTCTTCCGTAAATATACAAGTACTTTCGACAGGTTCTCCTGT
>CAHIKZ030005201.1:767500-1042500 GCA_903632075.3 Acanthosepion pharaonis | reverse complement strand
CAGACAAAAATTGTATATATAAAATATATATATATATATATATATATATATATATATATATATATATAAATATATAATCACTTTAATGCGAAATGCGAGAGAAGAAACTATTAGAATAGAACCTACGGTTGCATCTGGTTAATTCAACATTAAAGACGGTGAAACCTAGTTGCCAATCGCTTAAATTTACGCAAGCGAGATACTAAGGAGACCTGCTCATCAGAACAATTGTGATGAAAATATTTGCGGAAAAGACAGAGGAAAGCCACATCAGGTTGTTGTGTAAGGTACTGAATTCGTGATGCCAGGTCAAGATTGATTACATTACTGACCCTTTTTTTGAATTGTGTCAAGAATCTGGAGATATGTTGTAGGAGCACTTGAGCAGATTTGGAATAACAGATTTATAAATGGGCATGTGTATGAAATTGAATTTCAGAATATTTTTCCTTCAATCTTTGCATATATATATATATATATATATATATATATATATGCGTCAGTTGAGGACTTTCAACAGTAGCAATGATTAAAATCGATAGCACAGTATATAAATAATGACATAATCAAGATGTTGACTTCAAACACGACGTTACAAGGAAGTTGCCATTAATACTGGAAAGTGTGACGACAGTTAGTGGACTTGAGAAATCTATTTTTCTGAAAAATTGTTTTAATAGAAATATTAGGTATTTGAAGTGTTTGGCATTTAATAATTCCACATTCCGTATTTCTATGATAGATGAAGGGTAGATGCCATCACTGCTTTCATTTCAATTCCAATGATATTAGCAAATTGTCGTAATTAAAACGGTTTCATTTTAGTATATAATATTTTTTTTTCAAATTTTAGCCCACTGGCTTCTTGGTTAACGAATATTTCCTTATAGGGAAACGGCTGATATTACCATTACCATGGCCACTACTATTACCGTATATACATATCTCAGTCTCTGAAACAGACGAAATAAAGCAATGTCGGTTATCCTTACCAGTATATACATACATACATGCACGCATATATACATATATTCATGTATACACACATGTATCCAATTATTCATACATATATATGAGATAACGATATATATTTGTTTATATATGAAGAACAGTATTGTGGAAAATGTATGACAAAGTGGAAAATGTATGACAAAGTGGAAAACGTTTTCTTGTGACGCGTTTCGTCCTTTAGGGCTTCATCAGACTAAATGTGTTAGGGTGGTGCGACTACACATGAGCACGGACAAGGGATGCTGGGAATTTCAAATTTTTTAATATATATTTTTTTTTAAATCTAGTTGATTTCATTTAGAAACTTTTTTCCCCCCTCAGTTTTGTTAGTAGGTATTTTACACTGTGATAATAGTTCTACCAGAAAAGAAAACATTCATAAGAAAACATTTTCCATTTTCCCATATATATATATATATATATATATATATATTTCGAACCTCACAAGATGTAGTCGTTGAATACTTAAACTGACTGGTACCATATATATATATATATATATATATATATATATATATATGAAGATGAAGAAATATAGTCTTAAGGTGTGCTATATTTATCGGATAAAGTGCTGTGTTTATAAATACAGAGACTCCAACAAGACTGCATTCTCGGATCAGGCGATTCTTGTTCATTTAGATCAGGGGTCGTCAAGCGACCTCTTAGGGGTCAGTGAGGAGTTACAGAGAGCCGATGATAGTCAAGGGGTCAAATGGGGGTCGGTGTACGAACAATTTGTGCAACAATACAAGGCCCACCCAATTTATCTAAAATTGGTCTTTGGTATTTTCTTCTTTAGATGGTTTAATATATTAACTATTGTATTTTTTTTTTGTATTCAAGGCACTTTTATACTGTATATTGACTGCCTGGTAGCATAGTTAACCACTACTTAAATAATATCTATTAAGGAAATGTCAAACCCATCAAAAAAGACCCCGTTCTGATATTTTTATATTGTTTGTGTGAAGCACATGCTCTTTTCATACATCTCCAAGTATACTCATCTTTGTGCTTTTTATAAGGCACTACTATCAGAGCTTCTTTGAATTTGAGATAATTCACTCCCGATTTTAACCTTCTTTACATACAATACCTTATTAATTGGATATTATTAGCCGTTGTGCATATCTAATCAATAGCATCGGATGTATTTTTCTTAGTGTACTTAATATATTATTTGCTCTTTTCATTGGGGTTATTTAATATATTTCCTTATTTCTGGGGGAAAATTCTGAACCTGATGACGTTAGAGGTAAAATTTAGAACCTGATCCAAATTTCTTACCTTTTCATACATTTTAGTTGACATTTTAATTGTCAAAATCAGTGCGAGTTTTAAAGATCAAAGACATTTTAAATGGGGAGGGGGTGCTGGGGAGGAAGAGAAGCAAAAGGGGGTCTCTAGTCGAAAAAGGTTTAACAACCCCTAATTTGGATCATTACATTCATAATAGCGGTCTCCGCCAAGTCCTTGCTTTTGTGGGCTGCTGTTTGATTTCCCTCTCGATGACGCCTATGACGTAGCCTAGGGGGATTCAAGTCAGGTGAGCTAGGAGGTGACACATTGGGGTTGGCATGATTAAGAAAATTCTCAGTTACCTACTCCTGGTTCCTGTGGAAGCAGAACATGGATAAAACACGTAAGATCACACCCTCTGTACAGGGTGCTGGGATTGACCCCCGAAGCCCCTTGAAAAGAGGTTAGGTCTTATGACATGATCCTCGTTGCTCGGTTACATGACATAATCCTCGTCAAGATGTTCACGATATCCGAGTTGCTGTCGTTGGCGTTTAGTGCCACGAGCATGGCATGCATTGTCATTTCCTGCATCACGTTTAAAAATTGCCATCTCAATGCTCTCGATACGTCTAAAAAGAGTGATGTGAATGTCGAAATCTGGTGCATGCCACGCAGGGCCGGATTTAGGCCTCAACAGGCCCCTGGGTTAATAATATTAGGTGGCACTTTTTATTACGTATGTCCGCCCCAGAACTCGTGTCTATTAAAAAAAAAGATATATTTTTAGATGATGCTTTTTTTGTGTAATACATGAAAGAGTTCAACTAAAATGTTTAATAATTTTGGAACTCATCCAATTTATTTCAATACCAACTTCATGATATTTTTTAATCTGGACTCTATATATAAGAAAGATACAGAAATGTATCTAGAATGATGAAGGATCTCTATGTCACTGAAATTCTAGTTTTCAAATTCCCTAGCAAAGGAATCCAAATACTCTAAATTGTTTTAACTTGGTTTTAACTTGGTTAAATATGAAAGCATACATATCCCCTTTGTTATATCTTTATAATTTTTTAAAGTTTTATCAGGGGCCAAAGACTAGAGGGCTCCTGAGGGCTCCTGAGGGTTCCCCTAGTTTTGGGGTACATGGGTTGCAGAATATATTTGCCCATATGTAAATCAGATACTGATGCCATGTACAATATGGTAGGTTGGCTTACGTTTATAGCCCAATAAATGTGTTTTCAGCTACATGCCAAACTCACGTTTTTATCTACCTCCTTTTATATATATATATATATATATATATATATATATATATATATATATATATGTGTGTGTGTGTGTGTGTGTGTGTGTGTGTGTGTGTGTATACATATAAGATAAAATATATAAAATTTGTCACTAAGCAGATTGATGTTACTTTCAGCATCCTGACTCCAGAATTTCGTAGACGGATCCTGAAGAAACCACGCCGTTTTTTTTTTTTTTTTTTTTTTTTTTTTTTTTTTGTGTGTGTGTGTGTGTGTGTGTGTGTGTGTTGTGTGTGTGTGTGTATATGTTTTTGTCTTGTAACATGAAATGGAATTGGTAGCCGGAATACAATTTCTGAACTACTGTGTCGATATATGTATATATATTAACCAATATAGGAGAGGGTGTGTTTTACTGATATATATATATATATGTGAGTGTGTGTGTGCGTGTGTGTGTGAGGCTGGGTTATTTTTTTATTATAAATCTCACGTTTGAGTATTACCACTCACACATCCACAACAGATTTATCAAGCAGCTATCAAAGATTGAGGATATTTTTACTATCACTTGGCATTATCAATGTAATATAAGCTACAATAGAGAAAAGTTTTAATTAATTTGCTCCTCTTACTTTTTTTAGAAAGGATATCATTGTTATTTAAATACACGTTTATCGAATGCAGGTGGGGGTCATTTGTTGAGTAGATTATATTAAAAATAGTTCGTTAGGGGTCACATGACTACCACAATTTCTTGTAGCTTATTCGCATACATATTGATTAATGCATCACACGGGTTCACAATATTACTATTAATACTAATATATAATATATTAATACTAATATATATATATATATATATATATATATATATATATATAGTCATTCACAAACAGACTGTTTCGCTGTTCGCTGTATTACAGCTCTTCAGTGTGGCTAGACACCCGATGTCTTCAAGCTGGGACTGAAAGCCAACCAATTTGGTATCAGTCGGAGATTACAACCCCTTGGCTATCGACGCTCCTCAAAGAGAAATGCGATTTGCTGCGTATTTATTTTTTTCATAAACACACCATTGACCTAGAGGACTCAATCCATTGGGAGAGTCTTGCATTATTAGAAGTAATAGTCACTGTTTGCAAATACGCACTTTTTCCCTACAGTGCTCCTCCAAATTAACTTACTCTCGGGAGCTAATATCATCGTCCACAGACAAACTGTTTCACAGCTCCTCAGTGTGGTTAGGCATCCGATCCCTTCAAACCCAACCGATTTGATAATTAATATATATATATATATATATATATATATATATATATATATATATAATCATTATATTACATAATCAAAAAAAAACAGATATAGAGGTTAATGATTTAAATGGCGAGAATACATTTACGCAAACAAATTTAATAAAGTACATTAACCCCGAACCTGTAAATGAATGTTATGATCCCTGTTTATAAATTCCATTTGCATAAGGTCTGTTTTTAGTTTTTTACAAGCTTTTATCTGTTCCTACAGACATCATCAGGTATGGAAGTATATATATATATATATATATATATATATATATATATATATATATATATATATTCTTTTACCGCCACAGATTAAACATAATGTTGTTGAAAGAAGAATTGAAATTGACTTCTTTTTCTCGGGGTATACTAAAGGAGAAGGTGTACTCAATGAAAATCACAGATGCAACTCACTTGATTGAACGCATAAAGAGTGAATTTGCTAAAATTGACGGCAATATAGAATTATTGCATCAAGTTCACATGAATCTTGCAAAGTGCAAAACTTTTGCATCACAAATGATAGAAATAATATTGAAGATGTTACTTGTTAATGTCATTTCTTGAAAATATGCATTTTGCCTATGTGTCTAGATTTTAGGGATATTCTGCATATATAAGGTACATTCAAGAAGATTTGAAACTTTTTTCAAGAGAAACATTTATTAATTTCTGATATGTCCCGGAAAGGGATATATTTGTTCGAAGTAGCGAAGTGGTTTTGGACAACTGTAACCGGGTAGGACAATCTAGCAGGTAGCCGTAATGGACTGGCCCTCGTCGTAGTGGTAAGCAATAGGCGTAGGCAATAGGCGAAGACAATAGGCGTCCTCCTTGTACTTCCACATCAGTCTGTATTTATGGCTGACACCAGCCAATCATATTACTGTGAGTTGGAACCCAGGTGTATGCATATTCATTACATCAATTTCAAAGAAGTACAAAACTCTAATCTCTTTCAAAGCAGCACCCTGATTCCAATACACTTCGAGAAGGCCCCATATAAAACATTTAAAATGTGTCCAGGCCCCTTGCCGCAACCTCCATCATTTTCTCGTCAAAACAACTGACTCTGAAGTTCTTTGGGAACAAAAAAAAAAAGGTTTCAATGCCTAGACTGTAGGGCAGGTGAGGAATAGTTTGGATGCATATCTCTGTCAGTACAAAAAGGTTTTGCATTGCGAGCTTGCAAATTGCCTTTAGGTCCAGATTGTTTGGAAAGCTGTTAAAGCCGACCTTCTCAGTCTAGAATAACAAAAATTGGAAGGTCAGCTATATAGTAATGATATACTAAAATTTCGTAATCTAGGAAAGTTATAACTGCTCTTCCTAACAAAGTCTAAAAATTTGGGGATGCACCTCATTATGTACCTCCAACAATAAACTAAAAAATATCATACATGATGAAAAAAATGCCCCAGACTTACTTTTAAAAGCAAACTTTTATCATCAAAATCTTTATGTTACTATTAAGAGGAAAGACCAAAGGATTTTTTGATTATAAATTATGTTCGTTATACTTTTTAGCGAGTTCGAAATTATCTTGTTTTTTATTTATTTATTTATTTTTTCGTCAATGGATGATCAGGGAATATAGGAAATTTGAGTGTCTTCTTGTGGTGAGAAACACATTGATTTGGAAATTATGGCAAAAGTAAAAAATAATTCACGGATTTTAATGAAACGTACAGAACTTATTCACAAATGAAACTTCTTTTAGAAATCTTTCTTTTTTTCAAGAAAATCTTGATAAATTCACTTTTTACATCTGTTAACCCCCACCCCACCCCAAACACACACATTTGATTTCATGAAATATCGAGAAAATCTTCTTTTTTTTTTTTTAAAGCTTCATGTTTATATTACGTATAAACACAATAAAAATTTAAATCATTTTTCTTTTAAATCAAATTTTCTTTGGGTAAAACATGACACTCAGTTGCCGAAAATAAAAAATACAATAAAAGATATTTTTTCATTAGAAAATATTTTAATTACTTTTATAAATAAATATTATAGATAATATAGTCTTAAGAATTTTTTTATGAATAATGAATTTTTACAAGAATTGTTTTCATTTTTTTTAAGTTAATTTTAATAATTTATATAGTTTTAAATCTTTTAAAATTCTGTATGAATTTGTGCCGGTTAGGTAATATTGGTATTAAGTAAAAAAACATATTTACTCATCATCAATGGAAAAGCTTACTATAATTCAGTGACGCTCAATATTTTGAAAAGAATGTTGATTCTTTTTGTGTATGTCTAAACGTGCCCATTTTTTATAAATACGAATGTCAATACACGACATTATCAGAAAATAAAAGCGATAAATTTAGTAAAATTAAAGTCAAAGTATCTGAAATTCAATAAAACATTAGATTAATTAGAATATTTTCCTAAACTTTTAAGATTACTGAGTCGTTAAAAAATACACAGGAATTACAACACAACAACAATACAACAGGAATTCACGTTATATTCCTCAAGTAAATTTTACAGATAGCTCCTCGTAGAAAAAAAATCAAAACATAAGACTATCGAGATAGTTGTCAGCGGCTCATAAAAACACCCGCCTCTGTGTTTAAAAAAATGCGATATTTTAAGCTAAAAGTAAATAATGTCTGTTTCAAATCAGATTAGACATTAAATCAGTTAATCTTCCTCAAATGAAGTTTCTGAAAAGTATATTTTATTTCTGAAATATTTTTTAATAACGAGAATAAAAATATTAGAATGCACAGTGAAAACAGACATGGTGAAGGGAAAAATCTTTTTATTGGCAATGCATTTCGCTTTAGTTAGAAATTCTCACATAGAAATGTCTACTTAACTACGAAACGACGGTGAAATGCGTTGTCATCGACAAACAAACTTTTCCACTTTTTCTCAATATATGAAGAAAGGAATAGATTTTTCCCTTCACCATGTCTGTTTTCACTGTGCATTCTAATATTTTTATTCTCGTTATTAAAAAATATTTCAGAAATAAAATATACTTTTCTGAAACTTTATTTGAGGAAGATTAACTGATTTAATGTCTAATCTGATTTGAAACAGACATTATTTACTTTTAGCTTAAAATATCGCATTTTTTTTATTTTTTACATAGAAATATCTCATTTTTTTAAACACAGAGGCGGGTGTTTTTATGAGCCGCTGACAACTATCTCGATAGTCTTATGTTTTGAAAAAAATATAAATAACCACTAAAAATAACCTTTAAGTAATAAAAATTTGACGGATTAATAAATAAAGGAATTACAACACAACAACAATACAACAGTGAATTCACTGTTGTATTGTTGTTGTGTTGTAATTGCTTTATTTATTAATCCGTCAAATTTTTATTACTTAAAGGTTATTTTAGTGGTTATTTATATTTTTTCACCGCCCTGAATATTCGAGAAATTTTATTAGAGAAATATGGGTTCTCCGGCAGGATTCGTGCTAGCGTGTATATATATATATATATATATATATATATATATATATATAAGGATGATGTGGATGCGTGCGTGTGTGTGTGTGTGTGTGTGTGTGTGTGTAACGAATGCACGGCTACAATTTTCGACGGATTTGCACCAAAATTTACATGCATATACTCCAAGTTAGCAGAAAAGGCCAAGACCGACTTTGCATTTCCCAACTCCCATCGATAATGGAAATAATCAATTTTTCATGCTTCTACGGCAGTTTTCATGTAGTTTGTGGCCATTTTCTTCTAGCCAATAGCTGGCTGCCACGAATAGGCAGGAAGATTCTATTGGCCAGCGTGAGAGCCAACAGCTGACTGACACGAATGTTAACTAGCATGCTAGCATGCAAAAAAAATCGATAGCTGCATTCGTCACAAGTGGGAAAAACTTAAATCTGCATGGCACTTTACTCCAATTGGCTCATTCGCTTGCTTAAACTCAACGTCTGATTCCGCAGAACTGGGTTGGGTGTGAAAAAGTATTTAATGTTAACATTCTTTTTTCATTCGGTTATTCCAGTTACGAGTCCTTTTTTAAAGCTGATCGTTTTGTGTTCATTTTGTTTAGTTCTTTTTTCGTAACAGATTTAATGTTTAGTATAGAGCTTAGAAAAAATTTGCAGTTTGAGATAGGCAAGAAGTAAGGCATGTAGTAACATCAGCACGGCAAAGGGCACTCCTTTAAAGGCAAGGAAGGGCAAAAATATTTTAAGTCAAGTGATAGCGATTGCTGTATGAGTCGTACGATTTTTGAATCAAGCATGAGCCACACCGGGCCATGCTGCTAGTATATATATATGGTGGACTCTCCCGTCGTATTTGACGTATGAGGGTCAAGCAGCTCAGTTCCTAGGAATCGACAGCCTAGACACCAGCACATGAGATTTGATTATAGTGATGAAGGCTTTATGCAGAAACAACCACACTTTTTGAAGGGCCGAATACAGAGACCTGGTGCATTACGTGCCACAAGTTCCCCGAACGACCTTCCGTAGTTTTGAATTCAGAGTTGTCCTTCTCCTAGACCAATTGCCATCCAAAGCTATAGAACCCATTCTTTCTGCCATTTACCTTTAACTGGATTCATACCTTTCTCAAGATTATTAGCACGTAAATGAATGTAATGGATTCGACTAGAATTCGAAATCTGCTCTCCAATTCCTCAATATGAACCGCTATCCACTACTCCTCACTAAATAGATGTCTACACGCCTGAAGCTATGAGCACACTGACTATTTCTAACATTTCTGTCCAGTTATTTTTTTTCATACATATTCTTATCTTTATGAGCAACCTAAAATACTTTTTCAATGTTTGTTTCAATTAATCAATTAAAAGCTTAAAATTTTCACTTGTGTTGTTGATAAACTACATTTTCTAATTAAATGTAAATGTTTCACAAATATATTTCGATTAAAGTAACAGTATTTTTTTAACTCTTTTGTATCTGGTCTTAAGATTTTGACCAGGAGTGCATATATATATATATATATATATATATATATATTACTTGTATTGATATTATTTAAACTATTATTGAATTGGAGCTTTCACCAAAAATCAAAAAGTACAATCTCATCGTCTGTTTATTATGTCAAAGAATGATGATCTAGAGATTTTCGATTTTACTTCAGATCATAATGGGTATAACTGTCATTATTATATGCATTACTATTCGAAACAGCATTCTTATCTTGGATGTTATACGCACAAGGTTTCGACCGTTTTACATCCGGCTTTCTTCAGTTTTCTGTCGTTGTAACGACGTCATCAACCTATCTTGATCACTGATGTTGTGTTTGAAGTACACGTGGTTGCCCCTGCAACCGTAATGGTTTACAAGACTAGTGATAGTCACGGAAGCCATGCTTTTGATTCTACTTTTGATTCCTAATGAATAATCAACATTCGAATTTTTTACCCCGGGATTTGAAATATCAGTGCCTTATTTCGAAAGAAAAGCTCTTTCATTGTCTGCTGTCCAGCATGGTAGTCGATTCACCAAGAAAACGAATCGAAACAAAGTTCGAATGACCATCTCAAAATAATCGAAGAAGAATCAAGTCAGAGTCATAGAATGATCTCCATTATTTGACTTTGAATTCCAATTGGACAATGATTTGGAATTATCACAGAATAAAGGTTCAAAAAATATCAGGTGAGAGACACGGAAGTGTTATCGAAGCCGACCGAAAAGAAAGAAATAAAAGAAGTACGGGTAACTATAAAAATAAAATAATTATTCTAATACACTTACTAAACTATTTTACTAAAGGTGATTGAATCGATAAATGTCGTCAAGTCAAATTCGGCAGCATTCATTGGGAAAATAAGCAAAATAATTTAGCGGTTAGCTGTAGACATGAAGAAACTGGAATAGATAGATAGATAGATAGATAGATAGATAGATAGATAGATAGATAGATAGATAATCAACATTCGAATCCTAAATATAAATAGGTATAAACAGAAATATATACGGTTTAGACTTACGCAATGCAGCGATAGATTTTACAAGTACATGACTGCTACTAGGCAAGGAAATTAATATTGTGCCAACCACCAAAACTTTCAGATGTCAGTTTTGATAATGTGAAGCCTGGATTTTGCTGTTGTTTGGAAATTTGAAACATACATAAAACCAGACAGAGATAGATAGATAGATAGATAGATAGATAGATAGATAGATAGATAGATAGATATGAACAGGTTGAGATAGATCTGAACAGACAGATATAGATAAGTATGAACAAATTCAGATAGATAGATAGATAGATAGATAGATAGATAGATAGATAGATATGAACAGGTTGAGATAGATCTGAACAGACAGATATAGATAAGTATGAACAAATTCAGATAGATAGATAGATAGATAGATAGATAGATAGATAGACAGATAGATATGAATAAACTGAGATAGATAGATAGATAGATAGATAGATAGATAGATAGATAGATAGATTAATATGAACAAACTGAGATAGATAGATAGATAGATAGATAGATAGATAGATAGATGATTAATTTTGAACATGAATAGTTTTGTTTCGTGCACCGACCCGACACTTAGCCTGAGTTCCTCGAGTGTAAGGAGAAGTTAAAAGGCTTCTGGCAGTGCAGACTTTCTTCCCAATCGATCTCTGTATTCATTCACCCAATCGATTTTCCTCTCTCGCTCATCATCCACACACTCGCTATCCATCAAACTTGCCATTTTCTATGATTAATCCTTTCTTCTCTCTTATCTTCTCCCGTTCCCCATTTTATGATGTCTGTCTTCACTGCCATCCTTTCAACTCTTTTGTTGTTTTGTTGTTGTAATTGCTCTTATCTGCAACTTCAAACTCGTCGTCGTTCGGCTGATGGTCAACGTTGGAACCAGAGTGACAGCAAGTCGCTTCAGCTGTGTTTATGACACAAGTGTTTTGCCTGGATTGTAATTCTATCGCCTCTCCGATATCCATCTCGTCTAAACTATCATCAGGGCCGTTCCGATGCTGTTACAATGACTGATACCATCAAACTTTGTTTGCGAATATTTCAATGAATCCCTATTCGCACCCAACCATATCTATTTTCTATGGGCACCAAACACTCAGCTCTATTAGCTTCCAGTCTTTTTATTGTTTATCATTGTCTTCTTATATATCTCCCTTTTCTCATTGTTGTTGTTGTTGCTATTATTATTATTATTATTATTATTATTATTATTATTTCAATTGATTTCTGTTGTATACAAATTTCCTTTCCGTTCGCAACCACAGACCCAAGGTCAGAAATAACTTCATATCATTTTCCAGTGGTCATTTTTGAAAAATAAACAAGATTACACATATTTTACATAAATAAAGCTCTACGTAAAGTGTGAGCTGTACTTGTGAGTACAACGTTTTGTATTTCTTTAAGGCATGGAAATCCCATCAGTGAGTCAATCGGAACCTTTTCCAATGAATCCGAGTGCTCCAATTACAACTGGAATTATTGATGTCCTCATGTACCACATTTTAAAGATTTCCACATCAAGATCCTTGTATTTTGATAGTTTTTTTTTTTTTTTTTTTGAAGATCTTCAACGATACATTACAGTCTAGAGGAATTGCCATTATCAATAAGAAGATACATTTTGTTTTTGTTGTCTTTGCTCATGATGTCTGGATGATTAGCTTTGATAGTTCTGTCTGTCTCATAAAATGATTACAGGTCCTATCTCTGTAACAGGGTCTTGTTGTTTCCTTCCTGTAAAAGTAGCATATTTTCTGTGCAGATATTGGCCCACTCTATCACACCGGTGCAATCTGATACCCTATGAGGAATTCTTTATGAACAATTATTTATCACAGAATCTGCAGTTCGGGTTAACATGTGTTTTTTCAGTATGTGTGCTTCGTAATTTCTACTTAGCAATCATTGGTCTTGTGTAGCAAAAATTAAACCTCCGGTTTCAGCTTTTAACCCAGAACTATATAACCACTGATGGGTACGGGGTTTGTCTATATCAGCTTGTTTAACAATTGTTTGAGGCTTACCTTGTCATCGTTTCTGCATTTGGTACATTGCATTTGCTTTTACCTTCTTTCCTAGGTTCTTTGCCGCTGCAATAAATGTATTATGTTTTTTTTCTTCCTGTTTTAAACACTGCAAATTTCCTTTTGAATTTGTTGGCTTCCTTTATTACTGAATAAAGTTTCATATTTCTTTCATATTCATTGACACAGATCATTAGTCAGACTTCTGTTGTTATCAGCTATATTTGAAGACCGATTGTTGTCGTCTTGTAAAACAGTTCTACACCCGTGTGCATATTAACTGAAACAATTCCGTTATTATTTGCTTTTTACGTATTTTTCCAATGAAACATGCTACAGTACACATATTAGTACTTCGTATGTCCATTCCAGGAAGTCGTTCCTTACAGACTGACCACAAATTCTCGATTGGATTTAAATCAGGAGAGTTTCCGGGCCAGTCTACAGTACTTTGATTTGGGCACCTTGAGGTAGTGTAATGGTTAGCAAGCTTGTCTCGCTAGAACAATTACGACTGAGTAGTGAGTTTGATCCTTACTGGGTGCCTCTTACTTTCGGCCTTGTGCCACATCCAAGCTACGCTTGGAAAATCACTACAGTACTTTGATTTGGTCACTGGTAAAGCTTGCCATTGTGTTCGTGTAGCGTTACAATTTTCGCACGCGCCTTGTAGCAACGTCCATCGCAAACAATGGCCGTCAGACAACTAATTGACAGTCGAGACAATAGTGTCTGGGCATGATAAAAATCTGATGCAATCACGGATAACGCAATATTTTTCAAGGGCAAACAAATTTCATCATATAGTTCGAAAATAAATTCATATTACTGCACACCATTACAAATGAACTAATCTGAGAAAAAATAGAAATCGATTACACCCTGTCACTCCAGTGGGTCTAAAACTGACCGTATGTTGATAGAAAGGAAACTAATTGCTTGTTTCAATTAATTTGCACAAGAGTGTACTTGAACTAATCCTTTGCTTCCTACAGATTTGGGTACATACAGGCAATTAACTTCAGCCATAGAATGATGCAGGCGATGGCAAGTGTGAATCTTTTTCGTTTTAACATCCATTCGCTTAATGTCAGCTCAATTAAGGATGTTGAAACTGTATTACACCACAGGGACAGCCAAAGTCTTTATAGCTGATATTCTGTTTTGTAAATTCAACTGGGCATTTAACATCAGACGCCCACGCCTATAGTATTCTTTTCTTACTGTCCCCTTCATTAAGCTATGCCATATTCCATTCTCTTTTGCTGGTTTCTAGGCATAAGGCTTCTTGTTTCAGTTCCCTAATCTCTGTTGAGTGTTTCTGCAATTTTCCCTTTCTTGAATGTTAATTTTGCACATTTGTCAAAATGTTGACATTCCACACTGCCTCAAACAAAAGGCAAGGAAGGAAACCCCCAGAAATACTGGAAAGAGCGATAACAGTTAGGGAACTTGAGAAACCTATTTTCCTGAAAAATTATTTTTATAGAAATATTTTTAAATTGTAGCCCACAGTAACACTAACTGCTCAGTCAATAATTGCCCAAGGTTTACTTATAAGGAAATGGCTAATATTCTTTTTGCATGTTCCCTGACTCTTCGAGAGGTGTGCGATTATGACTCTCCACATTTTCATGTCCTTTGTAGCTTAGGAAATTTTGTCTATTCGTTATCTCTCCTAATCCCTGTTCTTCCAACCATTTGTACAAGCTCGTTAGATGATGCGTCGCTTTTCTCCGTCCCCTCTTTCTTTCAATATTATCTGTGAGTGTCAAATTCTCCAAGCTCTCTTTTCTTATCATGTGCCCTATAAATGTCAGCTGTCTCTTTTGGATGCTAAGAATATGTTTCCTTTTTGTTATTATTTTGTCTAAAACTTTTTAAAAAAAGTTGCTCACATGTTCCGTCCATGGCATTCTCAGTATCTTTCTGTAGAACCACATTTCTGTTGTTTTACCATTACTATTGCTCTCTCCCTGTCTCTCTCTCTCTCTCTCTCTCTCTCTCTCAACCCATCTATCTATCTATATAGCACTACCTCCCCAAAGCACCTTTATTGAGTCTGTGACCCTGTGAGAAGATAAATGGAGGCATTCATATATATATATATATATATATATATATATATATATATATATATATATATATATATATATATTTATTAGGAGGATTTGATAATTATATTTAAGTAATTCATCAAGTCTGATAGAAATCTCAACAGAATGCAGAAAGCACTGGACGGCCGTTTCGTCCTATATTTGGGACTCATCAGCAGTGCGCATCCACTACCGAGAATTGAAACCCGGACAGTTAGGTTATCAAGCAAACGTCATACCTCGATGACGAAGAGATTGCAAATCAGACTCAACAAAGCGCCGCTCACTCACATATTCTGTGGTGGAACTCAACTGAGTTCTCTCTAACCATAGGACTGTGCCCTTTGGAGCCACGACTACTCTCACCAAGCCGCTCACTTTAGAGCATTAGAAGCCGGTTAAAGGAATGATGTACATGATAGAAATTATGAGGAGGATTTGATATATATATATTTAAATAATTCATCGAGTCTGAAAGAAACCTCAACAGAATGCAGAAAGCACTGGACGGCCGTTTCATCCTATATTTGGGACTCATCAGCAGTGCGCATCCACCTAACTGTCAGGGTTTCAATTTTCAGACTCGATGAAGTACTTAAATATATATATATATATATATATATATATATATATATATATATATATGTGTGTGTGTGTGTGTGTGTGTGTGTGTGTGTGTGTGTGTGTGTGTGTGTGTTTAGGCAGCAATACTTTTTCATGCACATTTCATTGAATAAGACAGACAAGGTGCTTTGATTTAGTTTTTTATACAATTTCTCATGTGATATAATATTTTTTTTCTTTTCGGATGATAAATTATATAAAAACTGTCCAATTATTCTTTTTATCCGAGCGCTTTTCAGCTATACATTTAGCCATTTTAAGTTAAAATATATTAACTGTTAACAAGAAATAGTTTCTTGTATGTATGTATTTATATGTTTTCATTTTCAAAACACGGTCAAAATATTGTGTCCATGTTCATAGTTGATATTACTGAGTGTTGTTTTTTTGTTTATATTAATAAGGCTTCCTTTATTTTTAGCATTTTTTTCTTTTGCATGTAGATGATGCTATTATATTTGTGTTGTCAACAAGTATGTTATGAATAGGGACCAGTACCACAATTAGGTCTCATTTAAAAACTCATGAAGACCTACCAGAAAAAAAGAAAAATTGGACAGGTTTTATATAATTTATCATCTGAAAAAGAAAAAAAATAGATCTCACATGAGAAATTGTATAAAAAACTAAATCAAGGCACTATGTCTGTCGTATTCAATGAAATGTCCCTATATATATGTGTATATATATATATATATATATATATATATATATATATATATATATATATATATATATGAATGAATGAATGAGGGCTTGGTGGGGTAATGGATAGCGGCTTGGATTGAGGAATCGAATCCATTACATTCACTTACGTGCTAATACCCTTGGGAAAGGTGTGAATCCTCTTCTTCTCCCGCCAGCTATGGATAAATAGCAGGACAGACTGGGTTCTATAGCCTTGGATGGCGGGAGAAGGACAACTCTGAATTCAAAACCTGCGAAGGGTCGTTGGGGGACCTTGTGGCACGTAGTGCACCAGGTCTCTGTATTCGGCCCTTCAAAAATTGTGGATGGTCCTGCACGAGACCTTCACCACTATAATCAAAATCACATGTGCTGTTGTCGGGCTGTCGGTTTCCTAGGAACTGATCTGCTTGACCCTCATACGTCGAATTCGACGGGAGAGTCGTATATATATATATATATATATATATATATATATATATATATATATATATATATATATATATATAATGTGGATACTGAGTTAACACCGAGCGGCGACAGTTTGTTTCATGCCTGAACGCAATCTCAGTTGAGTGTAGCTACGACTATATATGGTCAGCAGCGTATTATGGATAGGAAGGTCCATTATATAATCCTAACGGCTATTTGATAGGCGGTACCGATTAATTTTCAAATTATTCTAAAGTCTATTGAGTCGAAATAATTGTAGATCCTACTGAATACCCAATAACCGTTAGGATTAATACAATAGATTTTGCTGCCCATTATGCTCCATTGATCAGCATATATCTATATATATATATATATATATATATATATATATATATATATATATATATATATATATAGTTAATAGACAACACACATGGCCCGAGGATTGCGTTAAGACCTGAAACAAACTGTCACCATTCGCTTTTAACCTCAGTGTCCGCTTTTATATTTACCTATGATCTATCCTTGATATTGACCACGTTTAACTAAAAATACAGCACACATTAAAACTACATTTTTATCCTATATACATCTAAACACACATACACAAACACACACACATACATGTATATACACACACACACACACACACACACATATATATATATATATATATATAAATCGATCAGTTCATATGTAAGTAGCTAGCTATTTGACTGATTACCTCTTTCTGTTCGTACCTGAACACGGAAGAATTTTTAATTCTATCATACTCTGTATTTTGATAGTTCTTTCTCTCAAGTGGCAAATTATTGTTTTTATTTTTCAAGTATCTAATTAATAACTATCTGTCATTCAAACGAGAAAAGACGTCACAACTATGTCGAATTTTTTTAATTTCTACTCATGTGCCAAAATCTGAAACTCGTTCGAATTCCTGAAAGGACAAATTTTGCAAAGGTCATTATTTGTCCTTTTCCTCTTTTGTCCGAGAAAGAAGTGTCGGTTTGAATTTTCAATTTCTTTTCTCCCCTGAAATCCAGTTCTGAAATTGCAAATCAGTTGGAAGTTATGAAACATTTTTCGCTTCGGATTTCATCAGAAATATCGCCTTCTTTGACGTTGAAGATCCTGTTGTCAATCATTTGAAAAAAGAAAGAAAGAAAGCATTTTTTCCCTGTTTTCTCAGTTTGTTTTTTATTTCGCCTGTTGTTGTCATTCATTTTCTTTTCTTAATTCTCTTGTTCATTTATCTTCTGTACTACTACCTCCACTCGTCACTTCCTATTAATCTTTCCTTTTTCTCTTCACTTAATAACTGCCTTTCTTTCTATATTCGTATTGTATTTGCAGATTCACTTTCCTTTACGACTCCCCCTCTTCTGTTTTTCTATTTTCTCACTTCTTTTCTTTTTATTCTTCATTTTATTTCGTTTTCCGCCTTTTCTTCCTTTTTTTTTTGTCTACCATTTTCTTCTTTCTCCAACATTTTTTCTCTTTCTTCATTGCTTTCATTTAACTCTTTCTCTTTTTGATTTTTTCTTTTCCTCTATTTCTTTCTCCTTTCCTTATTTATTTTATTTTTTCATTTTTTTCTTTTTCTCTTCAAGTTTTTTCATTTTGTTTTTCTTTTGCACTCTTCATGGTTTTATCTTTCTTCTTTATATCATTCTATTTATTTTTATTTATTCGATTTTCCAGTTTCTTTTTTTTATAAATTTTTTATACTTCGCTTTACCTTTTTCTTCTTTTTCTTCATCTTCAACTTCTTTTTCTTCTTCAACTTCTTTTTCTTCTACTTCTTATTTTTCTTCTTTTTCAACTTCTTTTTCTTCTACTTTTTCTTTTCCTTCTTCTTCAACTTCTTTTTCTTCGTTTTCTTCAACTTCTTCAACTTCTTTTTCTCCTTCAACTTCTTTTTCTTCTTCAACTTCTTTTTCTTCCTTTTCTTCTTCTTCAACTTCTTTTTCTTCAGCTTCTTTTTCTTTCTTTTCTTCTTCTTCAGCTTCTTTTTCTTCTTTTTCAACTTCTTTTTCTTCTTCAACTTCTCTTTCTTCTTCTTCAGCTTGTTTTCTTCGTATCGTTTATTTCTTTTATTTCTTATTCCATTTTCTTTTTTCCTTCTATTTTCTTGCTATTTCTTCTTTTTTATCTTTAGCAACGTCTTCTTCCAGGCCTACATCCTTCTCCCGCCTTTTTCTCATCCACTTCCTCCACCACACCTTCGTTATTTGCTTTCCTTCTCATCATCGCCCTATCATCTCTCTTCTCCCGCTTTCCATAACCCCCTCTCATTTTCTCTACTTTTCTCTCTACCCCTCACTATCTTTCTCTCTCTTTAGATAATTTTGTCTATTAAAAATAGTTACCTATCAATGGGCGTGGTCCTATGTGGTTTGTTGTCATTATTGTTACTGCGATTGCTTTCATCTCGAGTCGCACCCAAAGATCGATACAATTCAGAGGCACACCAATCAATCACTTTGTGCTTTTCTCTGCAAAGCGAAGAAGGGAGAGAACAATATTTATCCCTTTTTGTCGGTATGAAACATTCTGTTTACTTACGTATGCATCTAATAGAAAATAATGAGCTATTGTCCTGGAAAGCGTGTCTTTTTCGTTTACATTGTTGCCATCACTTAATGTTCATTGAGGAGAGCAAGAAGGGGGCAGTGAAATGATAACGAGATGAATAAGAATAAAACACACGCACACACACACACACACACACACATTTATATATATATGCATTTTTCATTAAAAACGACAGACAAGGTACTGCGATTAAGCTTATTATCTAATATTTCTTGTGTTCGAACAAGTGTTTGTCGTTTTTAATGAAACGTGCATAAATGAAGGATTGCTGCCTAAATACATATATATATATATATATATATATATATATATATATATATATATATATACTAGCAAACCAAACATCTAAACAACCGAATATTATGTCTGCACCCGCCGGGTTCCTTTAGAAATATTTTAGATTCAGAATTTGTCGCTTGAAAATGAGCCTAGATAATTCTTTCTTCTAACAAGATTTGGATTTCTAAACGATTATATATATATATATATATATATATATATATATATATATATATATATGATCTGAAGAGTCCATTCAAGAACGAAATATACTGTCGCTATTCAATGTTGATATTATTGTCCACAGTTATTATATTTACAGACATTCTATTCTGGATATTGAGCACTTTACCTGATAAATAGAGCATATCTAAAAATTATATTTTGTCATATATGTCGTCTGCGGGAGTAGAATTTTTTGTCTAAGGTTATATATTATATATTACATCCTAATTTCTTCTGTCTTGAAAGCAAAGGAAATGACTATTATTCCCTTCATACGTTGATTTTATGACCTGGACATCTATGTTTTGAAACTAACCGATTTTCTATGATTTTCCAGACAGATTCAGCGCTGATTTGCTGAAGTAGAATTTTCTAGAAATTTCTAGAAGTTTCAAGAACTTCCAAGAAATTTCTAAAAGTTTCAAGAATTTCTAGAATGTTCTGGCATCATACATGGCAATATATATATATATATATATATATATATATTCCTCTATAAATACAGGAAATTTAAGCTCAGCAGTTCAGTTTACTACTAGCTGGAGCGTCTTCGCCTTCGGTGGATTATGTGTACATTTGTTGTGTTTTGTTTACTTGCTTTGTTCTTCCTTCGTGAGTTCTTGTTTGTTGAGTTGTTTTTGTTTGAGAGCGGTGTCGTTGGAGTGCCAGCAAAGTAGTGAAGTCCTGGCTTCTCGAGTCGGCGCCAGCTGCGGCAGGTCTTTCAGCTGGGAGGGTCGATGGCCCCGGGAATTAGGCGTCCTGAGTATTATAGGGATCTGAACGAGAAATTTGAACATTATATTTCGGGAAAGCAGATATAACCGGTAGCGTCGCTTCTAGAGGTGAGGAATACTAAGACTATTTCCCTGTGGACTACGGATGTTTAAACGCACAAATTGATTGGCGTCAACTGGGAAACTATGGAGGAAGCCTTAAAAATCCTCAATATTAGAACCAAAGGATTGGCCAGTAGAAGTAACGGCATGTGAGACATCCTGTTGGCGACCGAAGACTCAGCAAAATCTATGGCCAGCAATATCCTCAATATGTCCTCAATGTGAATATATAGGAACTAGGAAAACAAGAGTAAATTTGCGTGGAGTGTCGTTGTTCATCACTGACGTTTTTCTTTGCGAAATTTGGAAAAGTAAATGATGTCTTGGCGGTGAAAAGCAAAGCTGAAATAGCAATTAGAGATGTTAAATTATGGTGACCGTTAACAGAAAGGATTTTTTGAACATCCCAAATGCGCCCAATCTACGTCGTGGTAGAAGGTTGCCGTCATCTCTGCAGGGCCTGTGGTGCCGCAGGACTCCTTTCAAACCCGTACCCTGGGAAGAAACTTGCACCACAACCTCAACGATCTCCAAGCAAGGAAAGAATGAGACAAACGCAAAACCACCAAAATCCCAAGTGAATAGACAGAAGTATTACAGAGGGGATCAAAAGCTGAAACCCCTCCCCACCAACAGGATGTTCCAAAGGACACAAAGAAGCCGGTGCTCAAAAAAGTAGCAGGAGCTGAAAAACGATCAGCAACAGCAGCGTCAAGTTGCCGTGAACATTGTTGCCGTTTATGCACTTAACGATCAGAGGGAGGAGCGTGTCTCGTTTTTCCGTCAGTTAGGGCCATTCCTGGTGGATACATCGCGCTTAGTCTTAGTGGCAAACTGGAATGTCATCCTGGACCCCAACATAGGCAAAGGGCGGAGGTCGGGAAATCGTAGCCTGGTTGATCTGATCGGCGAGTTGGTCTCGTCGATAGATAGCTGGTCGATCACCCTGGACAGATATGGACGTGAGCACTTAAGTAGCCGTCTACCCGGGTAGCCAGGTACCTGGATAGAATGTTAGTGAGAAGGGCTGATATTTGATTGTCTCATTTGACACTGGTTAGGATATTCAGACCATAGACCCGTGCCCGGATAACGTTAAATGCTAGACAATCTTTCATAAGTTCAACCTGTTTTTAATGAACAGGCAGGACTTCCGGCAACAGCTAATTAATCTAGGAATTGGGTGGTAGGAATGGCTTAAGGATAGTATTAGGTCCATCAACACCGAATATAACCAGCGTCTCGCACTAGATAAGGTTAAAAAGGTGAAGGCTCTAAAGTCCCAGGCGGAGGCTGGTGGGATTCCCTAGAGATATGTTTAGCTAGGCAGGCTCTGGAGCGCTCGGCTAGATAGCACTACCAGGATCAGGTAGTTGAGCATGAGTTAAACAAGATGTCTAACGAAGCCGTAAATATGGGCGCAGAATTGCGCAAGGAAGCGATCTGTCGAGGTTCTGATCGATACATTATCGAGGTAAAGACCCCGGAGGAGCGTACTCTGAGGTCGACCGATGACATGTGCGAGGCGTTAAAGAGTTGAGGATTTGGGCCAAGATCCTGACGGATCTTTTGGAGTCAGTTGCCGAGATTGACCATCGGCACATGACTGTTGTCTTGCAGGCCGTCGGAATCAAACCCAACTTCTTCTGATTAAGCCTCCTGTAACGCTCCCTCAGTGATGTGGTACAGGTGAACGGAAAGCGTCCGCGCGCTTTTGCGCTGTCTCGGTCCATTCATGGTTGCCCATTTTCGCAACTATTGACGGGGCGATCAGCCCGACCCTACGTGGAATTGCTGTCCCTCCAGCTAGGGTCTCCGCGTACGCCGATGACTTATCCATTTTCGTGACGTGCTGCAGCGATATTTAGATGTTTACAGAAGACGCTTGAACATTACGAAAAGGTCACAGGGCCAAGATTAACCGCAATTCCGGCTTGCGGTTAGGTGGGTGGGTTGCTCTTCAGATGGACTCGTCCCCATTCTTGGAGTGTGGCTGGGGCCCGGATTCCAGCTAGAGAAGAATTGGTCAAAAGTACAGATCAAAGGTCGGGGTGTAGGTGGAAGAACTACGGCAAAATGGGCTGCAGGATGTCAAAGTCCATATATCCTTGACGCTCATCTTGATAAATTTAAGAAGGACAGGGGGCGTACTCAAAGAAGAAGACGAGCGTTTCCACCAGAATATACTGGATATACTGGATCGTCTATCGAAAACATGATGGGAGACTATATTTGGGGCCTGATTCGTGAAATTGATTTACAGTATAAGCGTAAATTGCGTAAAACGACTGACATCATTTTTGTGATTTCTCGTCTGTAATTCTAGAATAAATAAATGCTACTTTTGAAACATCTGTCGTTTCCCAATGGGAACAGGTAAATCTCAGAAATATCATTATTCTAGTCACAAAAGCAAAGTTTAAGAAAATATTAACCATCTTTCATATTTTCTTAACGTAAACAAATGGGAAATATTTGTAATACAAAGGATTTCTGGTCATTTAGAATAATCTCACCCGTACAGATTAAATAAATCCGACGAGAAAATACTTCGCTGTTGTCCCTCTCTTCATGTCCTTGTGCATTAACTTAACTTGTTCTCTAGCCGTATGAAATCTAGTTGTTATCTACACAGGTTGCAGATTATTTGAATATCCTTACTGTGTATATCAAAATTTCTTAACATTTCATTCGGTTGGTCTATGATAAAAAATATATTGATCTTTCTGCCCTTTTATTGTTGGCTCTGTTTCTTATCATGAACATTGAATTTTTGATGCAACGTCTTGTAAAAAGTTTGCACTGTTCTTGCCTTATTTCCGATCCACTTCTGCTACTATTAGAAGTTTTGCTATGTACTTCATCCAGCTGATTGTTCGATGGAATTCAAATTAATTTTCACTTGGTTTCTTTGACAGCGCTATGAACATTGATCAATGAGACCTTCTAGTATTTCACCACTATCGTATATTTCACCTATCATTTATTTCACCTATCATTTTGATAAGCTTGTCGATCTAAGGCTGTCAGCATCTTTACTACGGTCGCCATTGATCGTGCTTACAAGAGTTTGATTATTTCTTTTCCATTTGCTGTGTACCAATGAACAGAATCCATTTTTTATCGGTATTCTCCCGCTCAAATCTGACTCTATTTTGGACTGCTCTGGCTCTTGCAAAGGTAGAGTATAGCAGGAGTGGCACAGTGGTGTGGTACAGGGAACCAACCTTTTTACCTGCATCCTTAGCAAAAACTTAAAGTCGGTGGGGGAGGGGGAGGCCCAGCATTCTTTCAAGGCAGAGTCCTTCCCCGAGAAGACCTCCGTTCATCAAGATTGGTGGTAGTTCGGGGTTAGATCATCGATGATGGAATATAACTAGATAGATAGATAGATATGAACAGATTGAAATTTTGTCCGCGTGAATTTCGATTTTTTTTGTTCGATATCCACGCCTGACGACATTGACGATATTTTCAAGAAACGGCCATTTTTTTAAAATCAGTTTACCCCAAGCAAGGCGAAAATTCACTAAGATGCAAAGTGCTACCGGGACTGAAGGATAATGAGAAGAATTTAGAAAGAAGCGGAAAACCAATCCTCAGCAAAAAAACAGGCGATAAACCTCTATTTCTATTCAAATTATTGAGGAGGAGAGTGAACCGGACGATATACTGAACCTATTTATCATTGAGTAACATCCATTTTAAATGTATTAAATATGCATAATTATAATTAAAATTAAACCCATTTGTAATGCATCCATATAAAATCGCTTCTTAATTCATTCCTATAGCAAAAACCCATTCCAAT
Source organism: Acanthosepion pharaonis (assembly GCA_903632075.3). Lineage (NCBI taxonomy): Eukaryota > Metazoa > Mollusca > Cephalopoda > Sepiida > Sepiidae > Acanthosepion > Acanthosepion pharaonis. Next base: position 1,018,088 of record CAHIKZ030005201.1, on the reverse strand, counting down.
GCATGATTTTATAATAGGCTAGAAACTTTTATCTGTGATATTTTCTTTTCTTTTTTCAGATTTATAATTGATTTATACTGAATGATCAATAAAAAAAATTCCTATCGAGTTAATAGTTTACTTCATTTTCAATAATAATTTTTTCTCGGTCATAGACTTTTTGGGCTTCCGAAGTAAATTGATATGTTTTTTAACGCATGTATATTTTATGGACTACTTCCTGCCCCCAAATGATTAAAAACATCTGAAAAGGTGATCATCCGACGGAACACGGTGCTTGAGCTAAAATTTCTGTGTTCAGTGTTCAAATCTTTTCCTACATGTATTTTGCAATGTGTGATATTGTGTTGTCATATAAGTGTAACTCACCTTTTTTACGGTTTATCAATCTTTTGTAGGTTACTTAAAAATAGAAAATATTTTTAGATTGTAAGAATATTTTAAAGATAATAATTTACTGATACAACTCCTACTAATTAACCCATAGCTGGGAGGAAAAGTGGTGTATTCATGCCTTTCTCAAAGGTATTTGCGCGTAAATGTATATAACGAGCTAGACTGGAATTCGAACACGGCTCTTCATTTTTCAATTCCGAATCATTATCCATAACACCACACGCACATCCAATCTAACAGTACCTGATATTCCCAAGTAGTTACCCATCTAGGTACGGGACAGTATGGACTTGCTTAACTTTGATGTTTTAGCGCGATTTGACCGTAAGTGTTCTGATTGAGTAGAGAAGTTCATCATTTAAAGAAAGGTGAGTGATGGTGCTTCTAGTTAACGGCAATATTTCCCCAAGTTGACAGTTTTATTAGAAGGCATCTTTTCACCTTTCATGTCCAATGAAACACAAAAACTTAGCTTGTCAGGTTTTAATCCTGGTGTTACGAATGCAGATAGCCCAAACACGCATACACGCATATATTAAGGTTAATCTCCGCTTGACAACAGAAGAGGTCACGTGGGAGTCTCGAGTCATTTTGAGGAAGCAAGTCAAGAGGTTGACTGACCCAATTACCAGTAGCAACAGACGTCTAAACAGAATATAGACAGGGGACTGACGTAAGGCCGTGAAGCAGCAGGAACTGGAATTCGCGCCAAAATGCAGGACACGTAGAAAATTACTTGGAAGTCAGTTGCTGTCTTGTCTTTGAAGGAGCAAGACTCGAAATCGAAGGGCTGATAACTTATGAACGGAAAAATGAGACTCATTTTGGCAATGATGGAACTTGTCCGATTCATCCCGGGCAACTCCGGACAAGAAATATGAGGATGTATATTTCTGTTCGTCAACTCCAGATTGAAGAAGATAAATCGAGTTACTTATCACAGAGGACGCAAGGAAATTTGCACGCTAAAAATACAGCCTGTGTTTGAAGAAAGAAAAGAGAAATCAAGAGAGAAGAAGAAAGTATATATTTCTGTTGCAGCCGGATCGTATTTGAAGCTGAACTGTGTAAAGAAGAAGAAAGAAAGAAAGAAAGAAAGAAAGATAAGAGAAAACAAGAGGGAAGAAGAAAGTATATATCTCTGTTGCAGCCGGGCCGTGTTTGAAATTGAATTTGTGTAAAGAAAAAGAAAGAAAAAAAGAGGAAACGTGAGAGAGAAAAGAAAGGACAATGAGTAAGAGAGAGAACTGAATATAAAGATAAGTAACTATATATTTTGGACCCGTGTTAGAAAGATACACATCCATCCATAAATTTTATGTTCTCACAAACACCTTTCCACATGTCAAAATAGTAAAATATAAATCCTATCCCATCTCTTTTTTTTTTTTTTTTTTTTTTTTTGGTTATGCATTCGTAGTTATTCATACTTATTTTTTTATCCGTTCGGGTTCAGTCAAATCCACTTGGATTTGGGCATATTTTGGTATACCAACATAAGTCTTGAGGTTCTGGTCGTCGGATGCTTTACTCATGCTTATATTTTTCTTTTATTGTAATATCTTGTGTATATGTATATATTAAAATTCTTATACCAAAATTTATTACGCCTTATCGTTCATCCTTGAATTGTGGATCGGTATATATGTTGAAACCGAAGCGAACCTGGGAAAAGACTACTGTTTGATTAACTCAATCGAACAGTGTTCTTTAAAATATTTTGTTTACTAATTGTCCATTTGTCATGATCTGGGAGAGATAGCCCGTATCTCTCCTTAGACGTGATAACGTATATATGTCCTGGTCGGCGTATGATTGCGTTATAAATTATTCGTCGAGTAAGACATATGACAACTGGTTTTTCCTTTCTTGTAATCATTGTCGTTGAATATAATTATTAAGAACCCAGTTCTTTTTATCACTGGTGTCGATCGTTCCCCTCAAAATAGTTCAATGGCATGCCTACTCTTCAGTGACAGATGTTGATTATGTCAAAATCATTGACATAGTTTTGATACATTCTCGACTTCAGGGAGATGTGTTATAATTGTTGTTTGTCCTGGACTGAAAGGTTTTGCCATTTCTCATGCTCTCAGTTTAGTATTTTTCAGTTACGGTTATTAAAAATGAATTGTCGATTGAAGGCGGGCCTGTCGAACAAGAGGCCACCGCCCTGAGAGTTAAATTCCATAACCGACATTGAGTAAACATTAGCTGGGCTTTCCTGGCACTTAAGACTTCAATTTCCATCGACAGCGCAAAAACTCCTCGCAACTTCTAAAACATATCAACCATTCTTGAACTTCTAAATCCATCTCATCTATATTCATTGTTATGGGTAACATCAATTTAACAACTGACTTGTCATTAAATGTTCTTGAATGAAAAGAAGATGAAAAACCTAAATACTGTAACTTATGTAATCAAAGAACTGTAAATTTATAATAAAACAGTCGACATGACTTTCTTTCCAACCTAATAACATTTACTTGAAAATGAATTTTTATGGTAAGACCTCTTTCTAATGAATTGCCTTAATATATTTCTATTGAAATGTATTCCCATAGTAAAGATCTCCATTTGGTACATTCCTATATCTCCATCCGGGATATTCCTATAGTAAAAGCCACTTTCAATAAATTGCTATAGTAAAATCCCCTTAAATTGTATTCCTGAAGTAATCCATCTCTAATAAATTCTTTATTAAAATTCTTTTATATTTCTATAATAAAAATGCCTTTCCTTTGAATTCTAGAGTAAATCCCTTTCAAATGCTATCATATATTAAAATCCCTTTCCAATACATCCATATAGTAAAATCATCTTGCAGTGATTTCCTATAATACAATATTTTTCCAATGCAACCCTGTAGTAAAAACCATTTTGCATGTATTTTTATTAGTAAAATTTATTTTGCATGGTGTTTTATTAGTAAATTTATTTCCAATTCATTCCTTTATTAAAATAATTCCCCCCCCCTGCAATCGTAGAGCAAAATTCCCTTCGAATTCTTCCACATACAGAGGATCCTTGATTATCAAACGTCTGACATGTCGAACAAATCGGTTTTCTAACAGAAAATTCGAGATGAAAATGCCTTGGTTATCGAACAAAATTTTCGGTTCTCGAACAACATTACCGATCCGATCCGAACCGAGTTAACCCGAACGGAATCATTTCTTAGTCGACCGCCATCTTGTATACATTCGTGTATTGTGCTGTGCCTTTCTTTCCTAAATTTATTGTACTGTGACTTTATTTTTCTCTACATTGATTCCTATTGGAAAAATAGCTTCGGTTTACGAAAATTTCGGGTTACGAACGGCCTTCAGGAACGAATTAAATTCGTGAACCGAGGTTCCATTGTAGTAATATTTCATTCTAATGTACTCTTGTTGTAAAAACCCTTCTAATATTCATATACTTTAGTGAAAATAATTTCTAATTAATTCCTCTGCAATCCCTTTCCCACGTATTGCTACAGTAAAATTTTCTTCAGTGTCTACATATATTAAAGTGTCTTTCCAATGTATTCCTGTTGTAAAAGCCCCTTGTAATAATTCCTATATAATTCCTATACATTTCCAATGAATTTCATATCCAATACATTCCTATAATAAAATACATATCCAAGGCATTCTTATAGTAAATCCTTTTTTATTACTATCATATCGTAAAATCTAATTTCTTTGCTTTTTGGAAACTTTTCTTTCGAAACCTCACCAATCCAAGTTTTAATATTTCTAAGTTTATCATTTTTTGTTTCCTTTTTGATGTTTTCTGCACAAATTCGTAGCCTTCAGTTCGATGTACTGAATTAACGTCACACATTGAAAGAATTTTCTGCAAATATCACTTCCTGAAGAAGGTCATTGAACGATTCCTAAATTCTTTCTAGAATCTTCTGAAAATATTTATTTTTGGTTCATGTTCTTGATGCTCAGGTTCCCCACCTCAACAAAATATGGCTCGCAGAAAATCATCATTTTGTTGTCTTTCATGTTCTTGCGTGGTTTGAAAGTTTTTTTTTTTTCTTCCTCCTTTTTTTTCCACACCAAATATACGTCATTCCTTTTTCACTGTAATTTTTCTACTTTCATTATCCTTCTTTTCTCTACTTTCATTATCCTTCCTTTTTCTCTACTTTCATTATCCTTCCTTACTCTCTACTTTCATTATCCTTCCTTACTCTCTACTTTCATTATCCTTCCTTACTCTCTACTTTCATTATCCTTCATTTCTCCCTACTTTCCTTATCCTTCCTTTCTCTCTACTTTCATTATCCTTCCTTTTTCTCTACCTCCATTACTCTTCTTTTCTTTCTCTACTTTCATTTTCCTTCCTTTCTTTTGAACTTGTTTTGATTTTTTCTATCCTCATTCACTTTTCTATTCTGCCTTTTTTTTTCATTTTGCAGTATTCTTTTCGTTCTTTTTTTCTAATTTATTTATTAACTGTTTTTATTTCTTTCCTTTTGTTTTTCCTTCTTTTTATTCTTTCTTTCTATGTCTTCTCTCATTCTTTTTCCCCTTCCTTGTTTCCCTGCATCTTATTTTTACATTCTCTTTCTCTTTCTTCCCCTTTTCTTTCATTTTCCTTTTTTCTAATATTTTTTCTTCTTCGATGATTTTTGATTTTTCAATTGTTTCTTTTACCTTTCTTTTCCATTATGTTTGCCTCTCATTGCCTCATTCCTTTCTTTCTTTCTTTCTCCTTCCTCTTTTCCTTAATTTTTTGCCATCACTTTTTGTTGTTCTTTTTTCAATGATTTCTTTGTTCTTCCTTTCTTTATCATCATCCCAAATGTTCTTCTTTTGCTTCTTTTTTCTTTACTTCTTTCAAAAATTATATTTCTTTTTTCTTTTCTTTCGCGGTTTCTTCGTTGTTGTTTTTTTCTTTCTTTCTTTCATAGTTTTCGTTCTTTTTTTTTTCTCTACATCGCCTGATTATCTTTCTTTTTTTAACCGGTTTCTTTAAAAAGGCCTCAAATGCCCAGATGGACTTTCCATTCAACACACATCTCACACATTTTGACTCAGAGTTGCTTACAACACTTATCATCACACAAAACCCACGTTCCTTGTTACTTATCTCTTTCTACCTATTTATTTGTATTTTCTTTATTGGAACTATCTATTGGCTCGCCCTATTTCGTTTAGGGAGATTTTTCTGATTTCGATATAGTGAGATGTTTCTCTCTTATATTCAAGGGAGACTACTCCACTTCTCCCTGACATAAACTAAGGAATTCTTGACATGTTATTTTGTAAATATTTTTTTTTACTGAGTGCCAAGCATCGGGTCGACCATTTCCAAAGAATACTGTCGAACCATTCAGCCAGCGCGTCTTGTCGAGTTGGAAGCATTTTCAGGAAAACAGGGTCGGCAGAAAAGGAAATGAATATCGGCAGAGATGAAAAGCACGAAGAGCCCAAAGCAGGGGAAAAACTGGGGGGCGTGATAGGAAGGTGGGGCAGATAATAAAAAAAACGGAAAACAAAATAAAGAAACGATTCAGGAAAACAAAATTAAAAAGATTTCTTCAGTGTAAAATCATGACAAAATTTTCCTTTCATCAAAGCATAGAAATTGACGCTAACCACTCACATACACACAGGCATATATATATATATATATATATATATATATATATATATATATATATATATATATATATATATATATATATCGAAAAGTACAAAACGTAGTGAAAATCCTGCGAGGTTTACATAGAGCATCAGTATTTATGTAAATTCATTCTACGTAGATACGCACAGAAACAACTTCTAAGCTGTTTATATTTTTATGGAACTACTAAAAGAGTACATATATATATATATATATATATATATATATATATATATATATATATATATATGTGTGTGTGTGTGTGTGTGTGTGTGTGTGTGTGTGTGTGTGTGTAATGGATATATATAATGCATACATGTATTTAATATAGATATATAATGGATATATATATATATATATATATATATATAATGCATACATGCATTCAATATATATATGTATGTATGTATATATATATATATATATATATATATATATATATATATATATATATATATATATACATACACTGAGAGAGAGAGAGGAGGAGGATATAAACAGACATGTGTGAGTGTGTTATTTTGCTATGTCCACACTTTCCCTTCATATATATATATATATATATATATATATATATATATAATCGATATATGTATTCAATATATATATATATATATATATATATATATATATATATATATATATATATATAAGAGAGAGATAGATAGATGATACAGATAGATATATAGATAGACATGTGTGCGATTTTGTATTGTCCACACTTTTCTTTTATATATATATATATATATATATATATATATATATATATATATATATATATATATATTGATAACTGTGTTTGGAATATAAAACAACTCAATAACACTAAAAAAAAAACAACTCACATTTAATTACTGAAAAATAAAATCATCCTTGATAATGGCTAAAAGTATAGCCGAAAGCGCTTGGAATTATAGAACATTTCTACACACGCCGTCTCCAAAAATGAAAACGCTTGTTCGATCACCAGAAAATTTTTATAAAAAACTTAATCGTTGTACCTTGTCTGTCGTTTGTAATGAAACATACATAAATTAAGGATTGCTGCCTAAATACACATATATATATATATATATATATATATATATATATATATATATATATATATATATATATATATATATATATATATATATTAGACCGAAAGGTCCGACGTTGACATATTAACATTAAAACAGCATAATTGCATATAAGGATTTTTTGTTTGTTTTTTCCGTATATATTTTTCTTCATACTGTCGGATCTATATCCATATATTTGCTTACATATATATATATATATATATATATATATATATATATATATATATATATATATATATATATATATATTGTATTAAACCTGACTATATATGCTTATATATTAGATTCCAGTATGCGTCTATTGAGGAGGCCCGATGGAGCAATGGATAGCAGCTCGGATTGAAGAATTGGAGCGCCAAGGTATGAATCCTCTTCTTCTCCCTCCAGCTATGGGTAAATAACAGGTTGACAATTGGTCTGCCTCAGAAAGAAATGGCAGCCTACTGCGGGAAAAATCTGCCTTGTCAGTTATGTATCGAAAGATACTTGATCGCTTAAGTATGTGTCACGCATGGCACATGACTGATGTGTTGATTATATTTTCTATTTATTTAGACTTTATTTAGTTTTTCATTAATACTACTAGTATTTTATAGTCTTTACTATTAGTAGTATTAGTATTATTCGATCGTCACAGATAACATCTTCTTTATTTGCATTGTCCCATTATTATTATTATACAAATTGCCATAGTTTAAGAAAGAGATGGCTTCAAAAGAGAAAGGAGATATTGAATGAACACGAAGATGAAAGCGGGGAATAATTTTAATAGAGATCAAAGAACAATAAAAAAACGGAATTCGAAAACATTATTAAAACATTGATAAGATAAGGATAAGCTTTAGAAAGGCACAAATATTAATTTTTATTAAAGAAAAATTGGGTAATGAGCAAGAAAGGGCTATTGATGAACAAAAACATATTTTCAGCCGGTGTTGCGAATGGAAACAGCGAACAAATGTAAAATATTAAGAACGTTCGCTACAAACATGAAAGCAAAAAACAAACTACAACCTTTAAATAAACATTAGAAAGAGAAGAGTTGAATTTGAACGAAAAAGTACATGGAAATGATTTCTCAAATGTATTTTTCAGTGATTAAGTTAGAACTACATTGGACGGACCTAATGCTTGGGTTAAAGGTCAGATCTTTCAAAGAAAATGTTAACTAGCACGACTCAGAAGACAAAGGGGGGATTAAGTAAAGTTTTCGATTAGTATTATGAGCAGTAAAATTATGTGTACCTTTCAATGGTATCAAAATAAATGCAGAGAATTATTGTAAATAATTGGATTCTTGTACCCGTCTCAGCAGTTAAGCTTTAAGCAAAATAGTCTATTCATCCAAGACAGTGCTTCTTCATATTGTACAAAGCTGACTATTGCTCACCTAACTAAAAATGGGTTCAAAGACAACAAATTAATAGAATGCCTCTTGAAGCCAATGTACGTATAGCTGGCCACTCGTATTCGAAGATACCCGTCTACTAGGGTGATAAACCAATCCCTATTGCAGACCCTTTCTCAGGCGCATTTGTATTTATTCAACACCGACAGAGCCCACCTGTGATTTACATATGATGAGCAGACCTTAGTTACAGTTTCTGGGAAAGAGCGTGTTATCTAGCGTGATCAACAATTTTCCAGTTACGATGATTTGTGACTTCTTGCTAGCACAGCTATCGACGGCCCCCAAGGGTTCCGTCTACCTAATTTCACTCATAAGCCTTGGGTCAACCCATGGTATAGATTTCAGACACTTTCCAAAGGTGCCACATGCTGGGATCGACCCTTCCAGTCCAATAACATCAGGAAGTCTCCTTTGCTGACAAATCGACCATGGTGAGGTTCGAACCTGAGACTTATGTTCAGAATGCGAACGTTCTAATCACTTAGCCACGTGTCTATACTAATCCAATATAGAAAGAGAAAATAGTATTCAAGCAAATAAATCTCTAGAAAGCAATAAAAAGTAATGTGAAAGTCGAGACAGTAGAAAAGTTATGAAAATAAATGGCTGAACAATTGACGAATGTTAAAGATTCTATATTGTAAAAAGAAAAATATAAACATAATAATTGATTCAGGAATACGAAAAACTCTATTAATGAAATTACTTTTTCCATCAACGTGGCTGATGCTAACCTCCAAGAAAGTGACTCGTTGTGCCTTCTCTTGCTAACGTTCTCAACCGACATGAAGTGGAAAGACTATATTGAATCTATTGCTAGGTCAGCTGCTAAGAAAGTCGGTTCACTGTGTCGTGCAAGATAATTTTCTTTCCAGAATCTATCTTACATAACTATAAGTCCACCATTCATCCATGCTTAAAATATTGCTGCCACATATGGTCCGGGTCCCTTACTATTTACCTTGATAAGATCCAAAGAAGACTCAGCAATCTTATTAGACCTTTTATCAATCGGCTCAAATCCAGTAATTTTCCCACGGCCGTAAGGTTACCTCTCTACTTTTTCTATAAATTCTTTCATGGTAATTGTTCAAATGAGCACTTCACTATGGTACCTAAAGATTTTGAATTTAAGAACAGTATTAGACTGGCACCGAAATCTCATCAATTGACAGTTGAGCTGGCTAGATGTAGCCGTAAGTTTTATGCTAACAGTTTCTTTTCTCGCACTTCTCGCTTGTGGAACTCCCTTCCGGTTCCATGCTTCCAGCCAATGTTAATCTGTTAAAAGTTTAAATTCAATGTCAATCGCTATCTACTGTCCTCCTGATTTCTCTTTTATCTTTCCGCTCATTATTAATGTTTCTATTCCTAATTTTTCCACACCCTGTAACCCCTTGTGTCTTAGTGGCTTTACTGCCTTGTATGGGGTGATACCGATTAAAAACAAAAAATCTATGCTGTACTTTGATTGCATATAAAATATTATTACTGATAATCAGGAGAAATATTAGTGATTTTCCAAGCGTAGCGTAGATGTGGCACCCAGTGAGGATCGAACTCACTATACAGTCGTAAATGTTCTAGCGAGACAAGCTTGCTAACTATTACACCATGCCCAGGTGCCCGAGTTTATTTTCTAAGCGTAGCTTGGATGTGGCACAAGGCCGAAAGTATTGGGCACTCAGTGAGGTTCGAACTCACTATTCAGTCGTAAATGTTGTAGCGAGATAAACTTGTTAACCATTACACCACGCCGAGGTGCCCTAATTAGGAGAGATACTATAAGTTGAAACTCACATATGCTTGTATTTCGGAAAATTCGGTAACGGAAAATTCGGTAAAGGAAAATTCGGTAATTTTGACCAAGTAGGAAAATTCGGTAACTATAAAATAAAAATCGATATGAAACTGATTTTAGGGCCGTTCTGGGGAGGGGATTGGGGGCTAAGAGTCCTTAAACTATATTTTTAAATAACTGAAAATCGTAGGGTCCAGATAAAACCTCACTACAAAAATACCAGGACCGTACATACAGAGGTGGTGCATAGGGAGCCGCCTTCCCCTCAATTTATATGTATTATTAACTATTTGCGTCTAGCTAAAATACCACTCCAACAATACCAGGGCCGTACTTTCTGGGGAGGTGTATAAGCCCCCCCCCTCTCCAATTTTTTAATTAAATATTTTTGAATAAGTATTTAATTAATTACTATAATCTTGTTTTCAAGCAAATAAAATCGATTTATGTAAGTTAAAGTTAATTTCTCGTATCTTCTTTTCAAATTATTATTTTAATAAAAAAAAATAGTAAATAAATTAAGTTTTAGATCGTTATTTCTTTTTAAAGAGACAAAAAACTATATAGCCTCAGTTCTATTTTAAAAATATAGGGAAGGATGCTTAGCCCCAAATCCAGAAAGGTCCTAAAATCAATTTTCAATCGACTTTTATTTCATATCTATCGAATATTCCTACCATGTCAAAATTACCGAATTTTCCGTTACCGAATTTTCTTTTACCGATTTTTCCGAGCATCATATTGCTTATATAAATATAGATATCTGGAAAAGATTTAACAGCATTAGTAAATACTACTCTTATGATAATGTTGACTTGACTTATGAAATCTGGACTAATAGTTTTACTTGCGTGTATGAGACACACATTAAATTATATAGACACGCGTACACAAATGCAAGCCTCATAACTTACACACGTTTCTTCATAAAACACACATCGGGAAATATAAAAAAAAAAGCAACTCACTCTCCAGGGTGAGAGAGAGAAAGATGAACTATAAGCATAAAGATACTGCCTCCCGCTTTGATGTGAGTTGATGACAGCGAAAGATGAACAGTTTATTAATAGGCCGAGAGCGTTTCTTCACAAGCAAAAGAAACGACACTGGTCGACAGACTTGGAAAGAAACATGTCAGAGGAAAATAAATACGTCGAACTAACCGGCATTAGACATTCTCTTTGGTCGCCAGTTGCCCTCAAATCTTGTTTCTGGGTTAATATAGATACTAACGTTGCTATGAAAAGCAAGATGGAAAATTACCGCTATCGAAACAGTCGCTGTTTTGTCGGGAAATATTATTATGGAACGGCGTCTTTTAATTTTATCTCCATATTTTTGTATGCGTTAGAGCAAGGACTGGCACAAGCATAGAACAGACTGTCTGCAATAAAACACAAATAATAGTTTTGTTTTCTGCAAGCGTCAGGTATGTCCCTAATTAAATTTTATTCTATGTTCTTCCATATGACATTTATACAGCAAACTTTTCACCTTCAGATTGTTATTTGTTTCACGTCAAGTAACAGGTCTTCTTTTGGTCAGCAGTATTAAAAGTTCCTCGAAATATTTCTGAAATCAAACCCGGAATCGTTCTTTAACGATGGAATACACCGTTTTCTGAAAGGTGACATAAATAAAAAGAAATAAATAAATAGAAGTAAAATGACTGAATAATGAGGCTTATATTATATTTCTCTTTTCTCACTTGTTGGTGAAGCAGAAAGAAAATATTTGTTCACAACATCTTTTTGTAAATGCTGAAAAATGAATATATATATATATATATATATATATATATATATATATATATTGGTATAAGATGACAGTTGTAAAAAAATCTTAGTTTTTTGACTGACGCGTTTCGTTTTCCGACTTTTTCAAGGCAAAAATGAAATCGAAATTTTTTTGTTATAGTTATATTAAAAAATCAAAATTTAAAAAAGAGAGAGACGCTTCTGCTTAAGCCTCTTTCTAGCTAATGTAAATATCCTTTATACTAAGAGTGTTTTTTTTTTTCTTTCCATGTCGACAATATAGTTAAATTCCAAGGTTAATTCTCTGGACAAGACAAATTGGTATCAGATGACAAATGGAAAAAAAAAACAGTCGGAAGACGAAGCGCGTCGGCAAAAAGCTAATTTTTTTTCCAGTTATCATCTTATACCAATTTGTTCCACAGAATTGATCTGGGAATTTAACTATATATATATATTTTATAAAAGTTTCCAGTCGTTATATATATATATATATATATATATATATAGGTAACTATACTCGTTTCGAAAACCATCGAATTTTTGATATGCCAATAATCAAATCAATCTCGAAGGAAAAAGGTTTTAAAAAAGAAAGAGGTAGAAACATGAAAGTCTGTCGAAAATAATCGCACAGATACAGGTTTAAAGCCCATATATATATATATATATATATATATATATATATATATATATATATATATATATATAAGCTGGAATCTTTTGCACACATTTCAAAGTAAGAAGATGAGAAAAAGTCAAAAAGAAAAAGAGTTAAGTCAACACTGCTCGGCATTTCTTTCGACATAGTAGCCATTTTAACTTTTTTTTTTCATCAAGTGGGATTAATGAGCCTCTCTGTTTAAAGCCCTTTGTCGTTATTGCTGATGGACGAACACCTTCAGGTGATGCGATAAAAGGCTTGGCCAATGTTTGAACGCCAATTAATGCAATGTTATCAATCAGATGGAGCCCACGACGACTAATTAGCGTTGTGACTCAAAGCTACATCAAGAGATTCAAGCTGATTGACTCAAGACGGTTGTAGCGATAATGGCGAAGCTATCACCGGTGGCTGCGGCTATAATTAGTAGACAGCAAAAGGACACAGACGATGGCAGAGAATTTGCTGCCTTATTGTCTGCGATTCCACTTCTTGATAAAAATGTGTATCGTCGTTTTAGATGACTGATGATAGGACAACCCACAGAGAGAGTAGGATTCATGCTTTATCGAAAAGGAACAGCGTGAAAATAATGATAAACCGAACGATGATGTCTTCTGACATACCAGCTTAACTCAGGATCAGAAAGAGACGCTTGAAATTTCTGTGTCACTAAATAAGGCAAGAGTGCTTTGGGAATTTTTCACTCAGATCTGTTATCACAGTGTAGGATACTTAATAGCAAAAATGATTGTAACAAAACGTAAAAGAGAGTCTAAATGGAATCAGCTAGATTATATTAAAAAAAAAAAAAGAAGAAAGATTAAAATTCCAAGCTCCACCCTCGATCATGCGCATGCGTAGTCGCATCAACGTGACAAATTTAGTTCGATGAAGTCCTAAAGGACGAAACGCGTCAGACGAAAACTTTTTTCACTTTGTCATACATTTTACCCCAGATTGTTATTTGCAAAGCTTATCGAAGTCTAGCACACAAGAGCACATGTGAAAGGGCACCCCGTGATGCCCGAATTCACTGCACACTTATAATGATCTGCTAAACTAGAAGCACAATTTCTAAGCAAGACACTAAAACTAAAAGGTCTTGTAGGTTACCATAGAAAAAGAGTGTCAAAAGCTGATGTAAAATAATCATGAAAATATTAATAAAATAATTGCACTTTTCTGATATTTAATTAAACATTAACTGCCTACACAGCTGCGATCAAATACGATAATTGGCCCAGGGGAGATTGAAAATATAAGGCCGGTTTCAAACTGTTCTTTTAAATCCAACTGAATTATATACGGTTATATACACCAGCTATGGGCTAAATATCATTTTATCTACGTACAATGCATGCGAGGAAATATTCGGATTCTTTGGCAACATATATACAGATTTCAGTATCCACTTTTATAATTATATACGCACTGTCCTTAATATAGGTTCCCCCATAAATATAACATAACTTAAAACTATATATTTACCATATATATATATATATATATATATATATATATATATATATATATATATCAAGGTACGATAACAAAAATACAAATGGATCATAATTCCACTGTACGCAACATTTAATTTAAAAGTGGGCTTATTTTTTCGTCTTCTTTCTTTTCGAAAAAGAGAAAGTATTCTGATTTTGAAATTAATCGTTCACTCACCAGTAATTTACCATCACCCTAGGAGACACATTTGTAGTGTTGAAACACTATTGATATTGTGTAGCGATTTTTAACGTTTTGTTTTAATCTCCGAATATATATATATATATATATATATATATATATATATATATATATATATATATATAAGTACAAATGGTGTCGGCCAAAGGAACATACAAACCAATATTAAAATCTAAAAAATGTTGAGTAAATTCTTGATTGAGGAAACCGACTACTACTAACCACTAATCTCTCATCCCTATCTTAACCCAACCCGTCTCTCTTACCTTCCTTCCCCACTACCAAGCTGAAGTGTCCGTCCGGTGTCCTTTCTCCATTCGCGGAGCTGGTTTTCGTTCTCATGAGATGAACATCTAGGTGTTCACGTAAACGAAATGGATAATTAAAGTGTCCATCTTATTATCATTATAATCCTCTTTAGTCTACATTGAGCTCTCCCTGGATTTATATCCTCCTCGAAATTATCCCCTCCAGTAAACTGGTAAGACCTATATATATATATATATATATATATATATATATATATATATATATATTCACACGTGCTACTACCCTTGGGAAAGGTATGAGTCCTCTTCTCCTCCCTCAGCTATTAGCAGGACACACTGGGTTCTATAGCCTTGGATGGCAACTGGTCCAGGAGAAGGACAACTCTGAATTCCAAACCAGCAAAGGTTGTTTGGGGACCTTGTGGCACGTAGTACACCAGGTCTCTGTATTCACCCTTCAAAGAGTGTGTTTGATTCTGCCCAAAGTTTTCACCACTATAATCAAATTATATGTACTGATATCAGGGCTGTCGATTCCTAGAAACTGAGTTGCTCGACCGTCATACGTCGAATACGAAGGAGAGTCCACCACATACATACATATATATATATATATATATATATATATATATATATATATATATATATATATATAATTTATTGAAAAATTATAAAATCACTGCAAAAGTAGCCATTTTCTTTCAAGTGATGGTTTTGAATGTGGAATAAACTTTTTATTCTACATTTATTCCGTATACACCAATCCTATGCTTGGTATCCCTGATGCATCGAAAGTCTTTATGAAATATTACCTCTCGATCAGGACTGAAGCCGAATCTCCTATTTTTACCTTAGTGAAACACCCCAATCAAATATGTGTCTCCTCTGATAATAAGGTTTCACAGTCATAAAAATAATGCCTCAAAAATAAATCCATTAATTTGTTAGAAATTATTTCGTTTACATTTCGACAACATAAACAAAGCTTACACGCATGCACACACACACACACACACACACACACAGATAGATAGATAGATAGATAGATAGATAGAGAGATAGAGAGATAGAGAGATAGATTTTTATGGAGAGGAATTGAAATGCCTCCCATATTTTCTCGTCCCATCCTCAACGGGTGTTCCGCTAATGTCTCCTCATATAGTTAGAAAATCGGCATGTTACACAAAACTCTCGAAAAATAATTCACTACTTTTTTCTTTAATGACCACATTAAACCGAGTAAATCAATGTATAGTAAAAATTTGAAGGTGTACTGGGTTTGATGCTCACTGGGTGCTCCCCTATTGCCGTTTTGTATCAAACTAAGTTAATCTTAGGGGAATAACTCGGTGGTCGGGGAGGGCAAGTGTCTGAATTTGAGGCTACAGTCTGTCTCAGACTTGTTCTTTTTGTGAACGTTTCTTGAAACTGGCGAGGACAGGCTTTTGATAGAGAAAATCCAAATAACTTCATCTTATCTAGATCAGCCTATCGGATACATTTCTGTCGAAGATCAAAGATTAAGAAATATAGTTGAGAAAAAAAAAAAGAAAAAAAAAAGAAGAAGAATCATAGTAACAAAAAAAAACAAAAATACATCAACATATCCGGCGAAGGATATCATGTCTAATTTTTTTTTTTATAATCAAAAGCAGTTCACACAAATATTAAAAAAAAGATGAAAAAGAAGTCTTCTGGTTAGATAACATCAGTTAGGTAAATAAATAGACTTATGATGAGTGAATTTATGTTATCCTACCTACGCACATTCCGATATCTTAAACTTTTATCTGAATGATGAATATATATATATATATATATATATATATATATATATATATATATATATATATATATATATATATATATATATATATATATATATAAACACACACACATATATATATATATATAATTATTTATTCGAAAGTTATAACATAAATATGTTATAAAATCACTACAAAAAATAGCCATTTTGTTTCAACAGTTCTGGTGACTTATCAAGTGATGGTGTTGAATGTAGAGTAAAGGGTTATATATATATATATATATATATATATATATCGTCATCCACAGATAGACTGTTTCGCTGTGTCACAGCTCATATATATATATTTATTCAGATAAAAGTTTAAGATATCGGAATGTGCGTAGTTAGGATAAAATTATATATATATATATATATATATATATATATATATATATATATATATAAGTAATTATACTGTCTGGAAAAACCTTAGGTGTTTTGGCTTGTAAATGGACAAACCAAAACCCAAGGAAAATCAGGGACAAAAAAAGAAAGAACTAAGAACATGTAATTAAGACGAAAACAATCGTCCAGAATCCAAGCTCAGTGTCCAAAAAAAAAAACCCTCCAAAAGGAATAAAACAAAAGTAACTAAGTAAAGTGCTCAACACACTAAGTAGAGCCAATCTAACTAAATAGTGAGATAAACCTACCTATTGATGCCTCATATGGTCTGGTGATCCTGTTTATATTTAGAAGTCCTTGATAAAATCTAAAGGAGAATCTGCCTTTATCGTACCTAGACTCTATGAATTTAAGATTGTTGACAAGCTCTCGATAAATTTACATTGACAGTAAAGCCTCGTCATTTTACAGTTGAAATGGCAAGATGTAAACGTAAGTTCTATGCTAAGAGCTTCTCCTCTCGCACTACTTGCTTGTGGAACTTCCTTTCGACTTCTTGCTTTCCAGTCCAATTTAATCTTCAAACATTTAAATGCAAAGTCATTCATTAACTTCCGTCTTATTAATTCAGTCAGTCAGTCAGTTATGTGCCATGCATGATACACGCTTAGGCGATCACGTATCCTTCGATACATGACTGACGAGGCAGGTTTTTTCCCGCAGTAGGTTGCCACTTCTTTCTGCGGTAGACCAGAATGCCATCCAAGGCTAGAGGACCCGATCTGTCCTGCTATTTAGTCATAGTTGGTGTGGGGAGAAGAAGAGGATTCATACGTAAGTGAATGCAATGAATCTGACTTGATTCCGCATTCCGCTATCCCTCACTCCATCGTGCCTCCTCCTCTTCTTAATTACTCTTCTTTTATTGTTCACAGTCTTTAATAATGTTTTTCTTATATTTTTTCACACTCAGTAACCTCCCCTTCTGTGTGAGTGGTTTTATTACCTTGCTCGGAATTATATATATATAAATATATATATATATATATATATTGCTTAGACGTTTTGTTTTGTTTTTTGTTTATAATGGATACCCATATTTGAGTAGATACTCTGTTTTCATTTATTTATTTCCATCTACCGACCGGAATATTCGAGTAATCGTGTTAGAAAATATGCGCCCTGACGTTGCAGGGGTATATATAAACATACAATTTAATAAAGAAATAAAAACAGAGCAGCTACTCAAATACGGGTGCCTAATAAAAAAAATAACGTTTAACCAATAAATTAAAATATGTCGAATTAATAAATGAAAAATCCATTTTTATATATATATATATATATATATATATATATATATATATATATGTATATATATATACACACATAGACACACGCACACACACACACACATGTAAGTATTTTATAAGCATATATATACTTATTTTCAAATCCTCATGGATAGATAGATAGATAGATAGATAGATAGATAGATAGATAGATAGATATAATAATTTGTATGGATATAATAAGTTGTATTGCATATATATATATATATATATATATATATATATATATATATATATATATATATATATATATGTGTGTGTGTTTGTGTCTATGCGTATAATAGTGACACCCTAAAACAAACACATCAAACAAAATCAAGCAAGCATAAATAGATCCATTTTAAAAAATAAATCAGTTTGTGAGCTCTTTTCACTGATATTGAGCGTGGTACTTAGTGGAAAAAACTAAGTACCACGCATATAAAATAATGTCTATCTATCTATCTACATATATATATATATATATATATATATATATATATATATATATATATATATATATAGTTAGTTGGATTGATGTGATTTTGTGACCCTGGGTTTCACGCTATCTGCGATCGTCAGACAAAATGATTAATTTTTTGAAATTTTGGATTTATTTGTTTGCGTATATTGGTGTTTTTATTGCAGTGGGAAGAAATATTGTCGTCGGAGCGCCACTCATACGTATGGAGACATATATACACGCACGTTCATGCATTGCAGCTCACACAAACATAAACATATATGAACAGTGTTCAGACTGGGCTTATATGAGTATCTATGTGTCGTTGCGTGCATACGTACGTAATTGATTGCTGTATTCAAAGTGGCAGAGAATTCCAAAATTTGAAAAAAATTGTTCAGTTTGTCTGACGATCGCGGAGAGCGTGAAACTCAGGATCACAAACTCATATCAATCCAACGAAATATGTTAGCTCTATCGCTGATATTGAGCGCTTTCCAATAAGTAACGTGTATATATAATATATAAATAATATATGTAAAAATTTTATATATATATTTTATATATATACATTTAACACACACACACACACACACACACACATATATATATATATATATATATATATATATATATATATATATATATATATATATGCTTGCCTTAAATTTGGTTTGTGTGTTTGTGTTTCTTATTCTCTGGATTAAATCACCAGAATGCTTAATGTATGCTGAATTTTTGATGCCTAGAATCGGAGTTCGGTGTTTTACAATTGCATTAGCTAGATTTTTTTTTCAGTTGACGATGCTAGATTCCATGGCTCCGATGACTATATTTGTAAGATTGTTGTGTTTTGGGTAAGTCGTATAATGAGGAGTTATGGGGATGGAATCGTATCCGTTTTTTCCAAGATTTTATTTCATTTTCTGGTTTTCTTGACTGTTTTGTTGAATTCCTGTTTGTCAGTATTTCCCGTCTGTTCGTTGGCTTTCTCGTGAGTGTTTATTATCAGATAAGATGGATTCTAATTGACAGACAATACAGTTGCAACAGTCGAAGTATGTGTTTCAATTGACACAAGATTAAACGTACACGTAACAGTCAGATGACAGTAGATGGTCACATATAAACAGATCAATAGATGCACACACGTCAAAATCAAAGATGCATCAACAGCAGTCAGCCTGTATATCTTCCTATAGCCTTAACACAGTTCTATACATTTGCAGGGAGGTCATTATTGCCATCTTGAAAAAAAAAATGTTACACGACCCTCACATCTAATAAAGCAATACAGCCTGAAAATTTCTCCTACATTCAGGCCGGTAAATGTTGTTTAATACTGTTTATTATAAACAGAGCATTTATTTAAATATTTGTATCTATAAAAAAAAGAAAAAAAGAACGTATAAACATAAAAAATGTCTTAAAAAATAATTGTCGGACTTTGTCCATTTCATTTGTTTACATTTGGATACACATTGAGCAGATATGAATGTATGAGAGAAAATCATGGAGAATTGTGGTTTAAAAACAGTAAAATCGACCTTGCTAACCGAACGCTCCTCTGTGGCCCAATCGGTTACGGCACGTCAGGCTATATGACGTTTCCGTATAGGATACAGGTTCGATTCCTGTCGGAGGATACATATTTTCTATGAAAATTTATCGGACATTCATGTTGTTAATACTTTTTATTATAAACAGAGCATTTACTTTCATATAATTGTATCTATAAAAAAAGAACGTATAAACATAAAAAATAATTGTCGGACTTTGTCCATTTCATAATATATCCATATTGATCTATCGTGTGGTCATGTGTGACGTCATGAGATGCGGTGCGATTTTCGCTTCTAGCGTCTTATATGCACGTGTTTATCGTTGCTTAGAAATCATCTATGTAAACAATGACAGACTATCATCACTGTCTTGTCAGTATATTGTTTAATATGTTGTAATTGACATCTTTGATAATGACTTATGTAAGCCGAAAGCTTAGATTGTATTAAAAAAATATGGATCAATATTGTGAATTTCTGTCTTCGTTCAACGATAATGTTATTAAACTTATCAGACGCTACGAAAAAAATTTACATAAAATAAATAGACAACATTTGTCTATATTATTTAATGAAACGTGCATGAATGAAAAGATGCTGCCTAAATACACACAATATATATATATATATATATATATATATATATATATATATATATATATATATATATATAAAAATGATATATATATATATATACATACATACATACATATATATGTGTGTGTGTGTGTGTGTGTATGTGGTATTTAGTGGAACGTGCTCAATATCCGTGATAGAGCTAACAACATATAGCTAATAGCTATAAAGAGCTGATTGTGACCTTAGTATTCGCGATCTTCAGACAAACTGGTTTATGTTTCTTCAAAAGTGACTCTATTTATGTTTTATTTGGGAATGGGGAATTTTCTAGTTTTGTGCTTGTTTGGGATGGCACTCACGTATACATAGACACATATACATATACGTGCATATACAGTAGCGTCCAAAACTAAGGGACAAAATTTTAAAACCTAATATTTATTAGAAATAACAACTGTGAAAAGCTGAAATTTTGACAACTGGTAGTCGTTATCATCCATAATAACATACTAAAATTTGAATCATTTGCAAAGGATAGAAAAAGAATTATAACAATTAGTTATTTATTTTCAAATTTGGAACGTCCAAAAGTAAGGGACAAAATTGAGAAAAACAATGTAAACGGCAAGAAAACAATAAAAATACATGTACAATCAATATTTAGTAAATGAGCCCTTGCTCTCAATGACAGCTGCACATCTTCGACTACAAGAACGAATCAGTTCTTGACAATCCTCGATACTAATTTTAGACCATTCTTCTTGAAGCTTCACCCACAAATCCTCCGTGTTAGTGGGATTTCTTTCCATAACTTTCACTCCTAAGGTCTTCCAAAGATTTTCTATTGGATTTAAGTCAGGACTTTGCGGTGGCCAATCCATAATTTCCAAATCTTGCTCGCTAAGGTAACTCATTACCACCTTTGCCTTGTGACATGGGGCATTATCTTGCATAAAGGTAGCCCTATCAAAACCTGAATTCTGTATGATTGGCACAACATGATTTTGAACAATGTTTTATAGATCTGCGCGTTTACACGAGTTTGTAACTGGACAAGAGGCGTTGTACCTTGGCTAGAAAACATTCCAAATACCATGACGCTTCCTTCCCAAACTTGACAGTTTTCTTAGTACACTTTGCACTTAATCTTTCACCAATACGTCTCTTTACATTGTTTTTTTTCCATCATTTCCAAATAAATTAAACTTGCTTTCATCACTGAAAAATACTTTTGTCCAATGTTCATATGTCCAGATTAAATACCTGTTTGCAAACTCTAATCTCTTCTTATTCTTCGAACTAACAAGTGGTTTCTTCCCTGGGGTTCGATTAAACAGCCCTATTTCTTGCAGTCGTCTACAAACAGTCTGTCTTGACACATTAACACATGAGGTACTATTCATAACCCTTTTTAATTTCTGTGCAAGACTTAAAACGGTCCTTTAATGACATACGCTGCATTATTCGATCTTCTCTTGCCGAAGTTTTGCGGGGTCTGCCGGTTTTAAAAGCACTAACTATTTTGCCAGTATCATTGTAGGATTTAACAACCCTGCCTACAACACTCTTGGAACGTTTCACTTTCTCTGAAATCTTTCTAATGGTGTGCTTTTCCTTGTGTAGCTTCACAATAGCTTGTCTCACAGAGTAATCAAGTTTTTGGCGTTTCGCCATGGTGCCGGCTGATGCAACGTTTACAAATGACTTAGTAAGACTTATTCTTTAGAGGAAATAAAAAAAATTTTGAATATAGCATACTGTTTACATTGTTTTTTCAATTTTGTCCCTTACTTTTGGACGATCCTATTTTGAAAATAAATAAATAATTGTTATAATTCTTTTTCTATCCTTTACAAATGATTCAAATTTTAGTATGTTATTATGAATGATAACGACTACCAGTTGTCAAAATTTCAGCTTTTCACAGTTGTTATTTCTAACAAATATTAGGTTTTAAAATTTTGTCCCTTAGTTTTGGACGCTACTGTATGTTAGTTCATACATACACACCGCTATTCATAATGTTTGCGTTAGGCGTAGTTTCACTTTCGTGTGCAGGAGCACACGTCTGTACACAATTTCATTCTGTCTATTTCGGTGTCAAGATTGTAGTGTTTCATAAAATGTAGGGGACAAAGTCGGAGTCACTTTGACGTTTTTTTCAGATTGGCTGCTTGCACCGTCAGACATGCTCTCACGCACTCACACACACATAACTCGACGCCTACCCACAATCATTGATTTGGGCCTACCAATTTGGGTTAAGTTGGGTTCTGTCTGTGACATGGCGATGATGTTTGTATTTTTTAACAGCAACAACGGCATTAGTGTTATTAGCGATTGTAATTATATTAATGGTAAAATTAGCTGTGATGTTATTATTGGTATATTGATAATAATTGTTATGCTATTAGCTATGATGATCGGTAATGTTACCACTAATAATGATGGAAAGAACAATAATAATAGTAATAACAACACTTAAAAAACATAATTAATAAAAATAATAATGACAATTATAATAATGATAATAAATGTAGTAGTACTACTACTACTAATAATAATAATGAGAATGATAAAAAAACAGTCTACTAATGGTGGTAAATAAAAGTGGAGGTACCTACAACCATCACCTCCATTTTTATTCAAATAACGTGTCCAAAAGATTTGGAAATTCTTGCAAAAATCCTATAATTGTCGGATTTTAATGGAATTTTCAGGACTTGAATGAAATTATTTTGAAATCTTTTGCTTTAGAAAATCTTGGTAAAAATATTTTTTACATATGTTACCTCCCCCCCCACACACACACACAAACATACACACTCACACTCAACTGCACGTCACACATAATAATCAAGTGGGGTACAGTCTGGAGAGTTAAGTGGTCAGATATAAGGTGTAATGTGGTCGCAGAAATTGTCTGACAGCTATGACTGTCTTCTCCTGTTTGTGTGACATGGTTCAGAGTCCTGTTGCTAGACATAGGCTCTTCTAGTAGGCACCCTCTTGATCCAGGGCATTACTACCTCCTCAAGACACTTGATACATGCTTCTGTATAGAGTCTGAGGCCCCCACCAACAAATTCAGAAGTTCTTTATCAGAACGATCAGAATGAGTTTTCCAAGCTGCCGTACCTTCGTAATCACCATTAGACTCGTCCAACTCTTTCGGAATCTTCTGCATTGTCCTCAGAGTGACACCCAAACACTCTGAAATGTTCTTATTGGAGCTTCCGACACGAATGCCAAGTAATACAGCAGAGCGTTTCGAAATTTCTGGCGGAATGTATTGGCCATGGTGTTCTTTTACTCACAGACGGTCCCAATTGACCCTACTCTATTGTGCAGTCGACAAAAAAGAAAACAACGCGCATGCGCGAAATTAAAAATATAAAATGGCCACAATTTGCCCATCGAACGCTGTATATATATCACAGCAATGTCAGTTTGTTTATATCTATTTCAACTACTTATTTATATTTAAGTATGTTCCTATCTATCTATCTATCTATCTATCTATCTATCTATCTCATTCTCTTCATATCTATCTATCTATCTATCTATCTATCTATTTACTTCAGTCTGTTGTTATCTTTTTCTTTATTGTGCGTGTCAGTCTTTATTTTTTTTTAATTTTACTATATATATCTATGGATATACACGGGTAACAAAACAAAACTCCAGCGGACAACATTCCAGCCCTTTATCCGAAAAGTGGACAAAATCCCAGTTTCATGAATAAAAATCTCATATTAAAAGAAACAAATTTAACATTGAAAATTCAAGGAAATTTTCATTCAGATTTAAATGTCAAATTGAGACAATAATTGTATCTAATATATACATATATATGTCGTCATCGGCGGCGGCACTCGCTCGCATTCGAGCATCGGGATCCTCATACTTTCTCTCCATTCCCCCCTCCTAGTGATGGTGGCGGAAATTGTTGTGAATCAAAAAGACTTTGACGAGGTCATTCACGTGAAGTTGAATTGGTGGACAACTCTGCGCGACGGAGACGCCCATCCCTCGCGGTTCAAAGGTCATTGAGACTGTCGAGATTCTGGCAAACCTGGTTACATCGGGTTGTCGGATATTCGGTTTGTCAAGGTCCGCCCCGATTACGCCAGCCCGACTGGTGCTGTCTTATATATACAATATCCAATATATACACTTATATGTACAATATCCAATATATACACATTTCATGGTGACAAATTTATGCTCAATTTATGTATGCATAATTATGATTGGTCACTTCAAATGACTGCATGGAAACGGATATATGTATATTTTATCTTAATATAACAGGTGAATGGTCTTCACACCTAATCTTATTAATTAATCTTATATGAGATTGGATTTTTGTCCATTTTTGGCATAAGACGCTGCATTTTGTCCACTGGGATTTTCTCATGAATTCATATATATGTGCGTTTGTGTGCGTTTGTGTGCGTTTGTATGCGTGTGTGTACGTGTGTTTGCCTCTTTAGATGAATTACGACTGAATAGTGAGTTCGATTCTCACTGGATGCACCATATATTGGACTTTGTGCCACATCGAAACTACACATAGTAATCCACCATCTTGACTGATGATTTAACCAAGGTATTTTAAGTAAATAGGTCTTGGAAAATTTGATACTCACAGACCAGATTGAGGGCAAAAGGAACACAGGAAAACTGCTCATAACCTACCTAACGCTGCTCCTCGACGTGGTGTAATGGTTAGCGAGCTTGCCTCTCTAGATGAATTACGACTGAATAGGGAGTTCGATACTCACTGGGTGCCCCATACTTTCGGCATTGTGCCACATCCAATCTACGTTAATAAAACCACTATTTACAGTATACATCTTCATAAATATTTACGAAATTTAGCTTAATCTAGTACAAGTTCAAATTGTGAGGCGAATTTTTCTTGTCTTGTGAATCTTTATTCAAAATCGCGGCGTCCTACACGAGTTCGAATATCGATCACCGGCGCCCGTCGTAATAAGCAACGCCGTATCTGTAGTTCACTACTGTCCAGAATCTCTGGTCTATGTGAACTCTTTTCCAGACTTATATCTTTTGAGTTCATTGTAAGACAATTCTGTCTCTGTGTTTGTTAATGATTGCATTTCAACTCTTGCGTAAATTGAAAGCGTTTACCGGTGATTGAATGACAAAGTGAATTTCGTATGTAGAAGTTGTTTCCGGTCTTTTCGTCTGTTCCTCTTCTTTTTCGTCGATTATCTGCTAAAAGCAAGCATTAACCTGTCAGCTTGAAAGCAAGGTCGTATTCATTGACAAGCGAGTCTCAGATTTCAAAGTTTCAAAATCCGAATAGTAATATCCAAGAAATGAAAGCAAGGCTGATGAAAGATATCGGCACTTCAAATGGCCATTATTTAGGATATACCTCTCATTTTTTGGGTCCGTTTCTTTGTGATGTTATCGTTGCACTGTTAAAATCTTGCATACGGAAAATTATTTTATTCAACTCCAGACTTCAAAAATATCGGCGAGTGGGTGTGTGACTTTGAGGGTTTTCTCTGAATTTGGATTCTTCTCACGATGATGTGAGAGATTTTTACCGCTCGAGTGGTGTACTTATATATCTAGTTGTTTATCTCACAGGTGCACATCTGCGGAGGGGGTAGTCAAGACGCGAATCTTCACCTGGTGGTGAGCAGACCATCTTCCATGTTGAACCGCTGAATAACCTGTCTTCTCTGGTGCACTGGTGTAACACTGCCCAAAGTCTATTTCAGTATAATCTGGGATGAGCCCTGGTGTAACACTGCCCAAAGTCTATTTCAGTATAATCTGGGATGAGCCCTGGTGTAACACTGCCCAAAGTCTATTTCAGTATAATCTGGGATGAGCCCTGGTGTAACACTGCCCAAAGTCTATTTCAGTATAATCTGGGATGAGCCCTGGTGTAACACTGCCCAAAGTCTATTTCAGTATAATCTGGGATGAGCCCTGGTGTAACACTGCCCAAAGTCTATTTCAGTATAATCTGGGATGAGCCCTGGTGTAACACTGCCCAAAGTCTATTTCAGTATAATCTGGGATGTGCCCTGGTGTAACACTGCCCAAAGTCTATTTCAGTATAATCTGGGATGAGCCCTGTGTAACACTGCCCAAAGTCTATTTCAGTATAATCTGGGATGAGCCCTGGTGTAACACTGCCCAAAGTCTATTTCAGTATAATCTGGGATGAGCCCTGTGTAACACTGCCCAAAGTCTATTTCAGTATAATCTGGGATGAGCCCTGGTGTAACACTGCCCAAAGTCTATTTCAGTATAATCTGGGATGAGCCCTGGTGTAACACTGCCCAAAGTCTATTTCAGTATAATCTGGGATGAGCCCTGGTGTAACACTGCCCAAAGTCTATTTCAGTATGAGATGAGCCCACTACATATTGGGGTCACCACAGATCCACTTTCCTTAGAACAAAACGTCCTTATTGGCATTAAGTTTGTTTCAGAGCAGCTGGTATTTCGTTATGTAAATCACATCTCTCTTGCTCTCTCTTGCTCTCTCCCTCCCTCTGTCTTTCTCTCTCTCTTTTGGAAGGAATTATTCGGGTAATTAGGTTTAGATATATTATCCAAGTTTAAGACACTTCAATGTTTATAAAGCTATCGTTAAACGAAAGGCTGCTGAAAAGATCTTGGGCCGAAGCACTTACCAAATCATCAATCATGAAACTTTTTAAAAATATCATTTTGGTCCGCTCAATAGCTTTTCAGTAATCATTCGAATAAGCATATAAAACACACACGTACGTATGTCCACACACACACACACACACACAATAATGGATAATATTAGACTCTCCTGTAGGTTTCGAAGTATGAATGCTCAGTAGTTTATAGGTTAGTCGATATATTATGTTTTTATCGACACTTGGATCTCGTAAGAAACTTACAAAAAAGATCACAATACGTATACATTAAAATTGTGGGTTACAAGACAAGGGCACTTAATGCAGATTCTTTTGTTCTTACCTCCCTTACATGTTGGAAGTTCAATTGATTTAATGGCATTATGACAGCATGAGTTTTGTTCAGCCTCTCTTTGTACCTGCACCATAGTCTTCCTACGTTTCTTTTGTAGCTCTATAGCTGGCTGTAGGTAAGGACATTTGGTATTCAAGTGTCTCACATTCTGATGATATGACCAGCCCATCGCAATTGAGGTTGCTTTAAAATGCTTTCGATGCCTCTAGTTCAAACAAGCCTTCAGAATTCAGAAACAATGCTAACATTGTCCAGTTTCTTTTTTTACTCTGATTTTTTTTTACCTGAATTCAACCAATTGTTGTTTATGAATTGTCTGTTTTAACTATTGCAAACAAAAATCGCTGTTTGATCTTAAATGTGTGTTCTACTAATCTGGTTTTGTGCAAGAGGAGGTTAAATTTATTGAAGTTTAAAAAAAAACAACGAGAATTTGTGACGAAATCATTAAAACGACGTCATACTGAAAGTAATTGTTCTTATCAGAACATCGAATCGGGTTAACTGCTGAGAGAGGTAACAGCTGAACAATTCGTTAAGTAGTTTGTGTCCTTAAGTCTTAGTATAAAATATTGGTATCTAAAGAGATAAGTAATCCCTACTAAATGAGGTATTGTAATTATCTACACTATTTACATTGTTAGGACTGTTGTCCTCACCGTTCCCATACTCACAACGTTTCGGCCGTTGTACGTTCTGGCCCTCTTCAGGTGATTGGAATATACTAGGCTACAAAAAATCTCATAAGCCGGCCAAGCATAGACATGAATACAATACAGGAACCAGTAATATGGGGTGCTACAGAAAAACAATAATAAATAACAAATGAGCGCTGGTAAAAAAAAACTGACTTTTTTTTTTTTTGAAATTAGGGTTTATACATTCCCCAAAATTTATATACAGGAACCAAGATAAAAACGTTGAGTTAAAAATAGGCAAGATATGAGGGAAGATGAGGCTTTAAAAAATTCCTAATTCTAATTCTCTAATTTAAAGGCGGTTTAAAAAAAAAAAAAACGAAAATCCACAAAATTTTATTCTATTTACGCTCCAAAAACTGTTGACTCATCATCCAAATCTCAGAAACTGAAAGAAATCAGCTATCACCATAATTCATTAATTTCTTTTTTTGCTAGTATTTCCAATCACCTGAAGACAGACATTCAGTTTTTATTAAAAGGCAAAAATGTCTGTCTTAATCAGCGTGAAAAAAAACAGCTATCACCATAATACATTAATTTCTTTATGCTTATTGACTCAGTTTTTTTATTAAAAGAAAAACTGTAATACACAGCGAAAAAAGTAATAATAGACGGGATTAGTGAAGGTGTCGGTTTTCATCGCATTAACGCTAACTTAGTGATTGAGTCACGCATTATTAGTTTCCTTGCGCCATTTCACTCATAACAAACACTGCTCTCACGCCACTGGGCGATAATTCTTCAATGCTGACTATTTAAAGAAAAAGCCTCATCCATCATATCCATGGACAGTCATGTAATCCAGTCATGGATTGTGGGTGCACCACATGTACTGCAGTCGTAGCTTCAAGTTGTGTGACTAGTGCGAGAAAGGCTGAAAGAGCCCTGTCTACTTCTAGCTGATCTTGAATTCAGATGTCTTTTTCCTAGACTGATGTTACCTCCCAAGGCTAGAGAACCCAGTCGGCTCTGCTAGTTAACTCGTAGCTAGAGGAGAGAAGAGCCGGTTCCATGCCTTTCTAATGGCATTTATGTGAAATTGAATGCAACAGACTAATCTGCAATTTGAACTCGGCCCGATGATTCTACTTTCTGCACAGATACCCATTACACTTCTAATAGATAGATAGATAGATATGAACAGACTGAGATAGATAGTTAGATAGATAGATAGATAGATAGATAGATAGATAGATAGATCCGAAGGTTTAAAAGCTTTATAAGCATTAAGAATTCATTTAAAACCCGGTGGTATCAGCACATATCTTCTTTTGCTAATATTATTTATAGAAATAATACTTCACTTTCAAAATATTTTTCGAATTTGAAAGATGAAAATAAAACTCCTAAAGTTAAATGGAAAATTTTAAAACTGGCAAGAACATGTACATCCTTATAGGAACCTTGTTTCCTGTGTTTACAGGAGACGATGCAAATTATCAGGTTTTTGAATAGGGATGATTAATTAAATCAAAGATTTGAATTAACGGTTAATTGTAAACATATCATACCTTTTACCCTACAATCTTGATAAATTTCTAAATTTGACAACTGCTTCTTATATTTTAGAATAATCTTGTACCATATAAAGCTTACCTTTTGTCAGTAAGATCAATTTCAACGTAATATAATTCGTACATTACTCTTCTAGTGCTTCCGGTAATATTTAGTCTAGAGGTATATGCGTTTGGCTGACATTTTCCATTGATTGGTTTTATTAACACCCTATATAAGAACCTTTAGCTAACAGTTGCATTCTATTTTGTATGATCTATATTTCAATTAATTTTATAGGATCTATATGGTTAATGTCTTATTTGATCTATTTATTTTTTAATATTTTGTTTGATCTATATATTATTAATAATTTTATTAGACCCTATTATGTTTTATTTTTATTCATTTCTTAAAGGACCATCTTATTTACCGACTATAAAATTGTGAAATTTTAGCTTTTAACTCAGAAAGTATGAGGTTTCTTAAGTGCCTTGTTAAATCACGTTTCCTTTCTCATAGGAAATGTTATGTGTCTTATGTTAATATTGTAGCAAACTTGCAGTTGTATCGAATATAAGGTCTAACGGGTCTACATTTTGAAATCGGTGGGTCATGACCTCTTACTTAGCGTAGGCAATTTTGATTGGTGGACCTAATTATAAACAAAACAAATTCTGCGGCTATCTTCCTACCTTTTTCCTTATTCTTCCTTTTCTCTGGAAAAGAGATCATATCTTGTGTCTTTCTTTCTTACTCTTTTTCTTTTCTTTCTTTTTCGCGTGAACAGAGGTTGTATGTGGTTTTGAATCTCAATAAATTGTCTACTAACCAGTCATTTACTAACGCCTGATGGGATATGTTAATACACATTGAAACATGACTGCATTTGTGTAGCTTTATTCTACATGTTGATGTAATATCATAAAATAAAGAATATTTCTCTACTATTTATTGTATTGAGCCCTTTTTCAAATTAATGTTACGAATGTCGAAATTTATATTCGATTCGTTCTCATTTCAGATAGATAGATATGAACAGGCTGAGATAGATAGATAGATAGATAGATAGATAGATAGATAGATAGATAGATAAACTGAGATAGATAGATAGATAGATAGATAGATAGATAGATAGGGACAACTTATAACTGAGACGACTTAAGACCGAGACAACACAGCACCAGAAAAACATAACTTTTTTAATAACCGAATCAAAGCAATTTAATAAGGATTAAAACCTTAATTAGTGAATATTTTTTTAAAATTTTTGTTCAATTTATAAAGATTTTTTTCTCATTGTTTCTTATTTAATCATTCTGTCGGATTTAATCCGTATTTTCAACTCACACAGGGAAATTGTACATATGGAATAATTTAAAAGTTTCATGCAGAACTGGCATTTAAATCTCTGTGGCGTGGAAGGGTTTTTCCAGATTAGATGTGTTGTTAGGACAACAGCAATAATGCATATGTTTTGGGACGATTGTGACGAGTTGAATTAGTTTCAGATCAAAGACGACCTGCTTTTAATTCAGCTCTAAAACCGTGACTTTGTGTCATACTTTCTGTATTAAAACCATCACTGTTATACGAAAATAAATACTACCTCTGCGTCATAATAATTTGCTAAATTTGCATACACGTTCAGACACTAAATATAACGGCTATCGTGGTACAAATGCATTTAAGTTCGTTTCTGTCAATGTATATAATAACTAGCTCAGTTAGTATGAGGCCAATGGTCATCAGCGACCTCCCCTTTCCCAAAAGTCTTTCGGCCTATACCTCATTTTTTTCATGTTACATTTTATATTTCGTAAAAGTAAATGTCAGACCTCGTCCTTCAAAGCAATCTAAACACAGAATTTACAGTCGTTCTTAATTTCGTAAACTCAACTGATAATTCACTGTTTGTTATTTTTAAAATAAGAGGCAGAGGAATTGAAAAACATGAGGGCGTAAATGTAGTTATGAGGACGTAAATGAAGTTTTGAGGACTTAAATGTTGAAGTAATCAATATCTGGTTTATTGTCGCTTGATCTCCAAAAACTCTCATCGTCTCCTTTACTTCTCCGTTCCCCTTCCATCAAAGTGGGTGCCGTTTAGAAGACCAAACTTCAAAACAAACCATCTGCTGGCTATAAAACAGAAACAATTGAGATCGAGATACCCCCATTACGTGTCTTCCAACCCACCCCTAGTGTCACAGTCGTTGCATTAACTTTCGCACATAGACTCCTGGGAAAAGTATGAATCCATTTGTCCTAACTACGATCACCAGCTGTAGGTTAAATAGTAGGGTAAATTGGGGTCTTTAGCCTTGGTTGGTAACTTGTTTAGAAGTAGGCTAACTCTGTATTTAAGACCGGTTGGGGTACAGCTGAAAATCCCCACCCTATAAAGAGCTGACTTACTACGGAAAACCTACTGTGGCGACATTGATTCTATATTTCACATGCAGTGAGAACGAATCGTTTTTTCTTCCATTCCCAGTTACGTCAATAATCAAAACAAACGGCCCTCCCCTTTTAACCCAAAGTATATATTTGTTTCAAAATTATTTAAATTTGGAACCATTTCTTTTTATTTCACACGTAAACGGGATGGTGCGGCAAAGTTGTTGGTCCGACTAAGAAACTTTCAACCAAAAATGATGCTTGGTCGTTTGATCATAATTTGGGAAAAGAGTGGGGCCAAGAACCCCCCCCCTCGTATATTTGTCTTTTTTTTTTTAATTTAATGACAAGCCAGGTAGAAATGAACACCCTGAAGATTATCTCGAGTTATTTCGTCCACAATTTTTCTACACGATTTCAATGTAAAGAAAAGAAAAAATAAGTTTGTGCAGTAAGATGTTTGTTATATTTTGTCATTTTTAATGGTGTTTCTAAGTCGATGCTATTTGTTTAAACTATAAGCGATATTTTTAGTGGGTACATATATTAGAGTTGCTATCCTTGTTTTTTTTTTTTAATTTTTATTAGACAGTGAAATTAATAACAAGCGGCATGTGAGGAGGTCACAATTTAAAAAATAAAATCAGGGATGACAACTCAAACGTATACGCTTAAAATTACGCTTAGAGCCATTATATATATATATAAAAAAGAAAGAATTTATAAGGTCTCTGAATCTGTTGGGGGATATTTTATTTTAACTGTCCCTCGCTAATTTATTTACACGATCCCTTCCCTCGTTACAAGTATATATACTTTTTTGTTATTTTAGTGTGTTTCCCCTCTTTTTTTTTTTTTTTTTTTTTGCTCTTCAATATCGTTAATATTCTTTTCGCTAATCCAACGATTGTCTCCTGATGAGATGTTGGCTGAAAGGGCCCTAGAGACTTTTAAAATTAAAATCAATGGTTTCCTTGTTTTTAAAACTATATATATATATATATATATATATATATATATATATAGGGTAAATTATTTTCAAATAGAGTGTATCTGTAAAGGAACAAAATGAATAAAAGACAAGACGAAAAACTATTCTTAACCGACGCGTTTTGTCGTCTGAGTGGTCATTGCCTTGATAAAGTCCCTTTCTATTCATATATATATATATATATATGTATATATATATAGATAGATAGATAGATAGATAGATAGATTGATTGATAGATAGATAGATAAACTGGACTCCCCCGTCGCTTTCGACTTTCGACGTATGAGGGTCCAGCAACTCAGCACTTAGAACTGAATAGCCAGACTACTCGCATATATAATCTGATTATATTTGTGAAGGTCTGTGCAGAATCGACCTCTTTTTTTGGGGGGGGATGCCGAATACAGAGAAACTGCTGCAACTTGTAAATTCAAGGCTGTCCTTCTTCTATAGCAACCAGTCTGTCCTGCTATATGTGACCAGATGAATTCCTAACATTACATTCAAATACTTCATTTCACGTAATCGAATGAAACGACTGGAATTAGAACTCAGCTCTCCGATTACTCAGATAACCGTGTTTACTCATATATATATATATATATATATATAGATAGATAGATAGATAGATAGATAGATAGATAGATAGATATAGATATATAGTCATCCACAGACAGACTGTTTCGCTGTATCAATGTGCCTAGACATCCGATCCCTTCAGACCGGAACCGAAACCCGACCGATTTGATATCGACGCCCGCCAATTTTTTTGCGTATTCATTTTTTCATAAACACACCAGTCACTCAGAGGACTCAATTGCATTATCTGCAGTAATATTGACTGTTTACAAATTCGTTCCTTACTCCCCAACATACAGGATCTTCAACAAGATAAACAGCTCAAAAAATATAAAAGGAGAGCGTGGGAAAACAGGAACTTAATAGTAAGTTGGCATTTCATTAATTGGAAATACAAAATCGTACAAGAGAGTCCACGTTTCATTTTTCATCTCCTGTCGAGCATTGAGAATGAAGTCGGTATCATCTTCTAGCGAAGAATCAAAACTTTGGCTTACTTTCACCCGATGTTCAATACACCTGGCAGCAATACCTCTGATCAGGACATTGAAGGTTTTGAGGAACATGAAACCGCCTCTTAATTGCTGTTATTCCCAGGTCCACCCTGACCCCGGGTGGTAGTACCTATTATAGCACCAAGCCATGATAAAATAGTGACCCCCACCAAACAAAAACAAAAAGAAAACTATGAAAGTATAAAAATACATTTTTATAGTAAAAATACTAGCAATATATTTTTATATAAAGAAAATTACCAACAATGCATTTTAACTGTAGTTGAAGGCGTTCAAAATATATTTAATTGAAATTATGTTTTAAATATTTAGATTTCGGCATTAAATAATCCATAGAGTTTGATATGTCGCTAAACAAAATCAGCCAACCAAACAACATGAATGAACTCTTTCATGACATTAATCCATATAATATCATTCTTTTCTTTTTATATGCCATGTCCTTTCAGAACGTAGGCGATCATGGCTCTCCACCTCCCTCTATCGCTTGCAGCTCTCAACAGCTTCCTTCCCTCTGCTTCCTCCCTCAGACCACATTCTGTCATCCACTTGTTTAAGGTCACTAGGTATGCCATGCGTTGTTTTCCTTTGTCTCTCTTTCCTTCTATTCGACCCGTGAGTATCAGATTCTCCAGGCCTTCTCTTAAGTGTCCCAGAAATTTCATCTGCCTCTTCCTTATGTTAAATATAAGCTTCCTCCTTGCTTACATCCTTTCCAAGACCTCATCGCTGCTCAGCCCATTGTATCCTCAGCATCCTTCTGTACAACCACATCTCTGCTGCCTCGAGTCTCTTCTTCATCTTTGAGGAGACCGTCCAACATTCGCTGCCGTATAAGAAAACAGATGTCACGTAGCAGCTCAGTACTCTTTTCTTTGTCACCAAAGAAATCCTCCTGTTTCACAATACTCTGCCCAGCTTCTTTACACTGTCGTAAAGAAGGACATATGTATAATATCCTACAATTTCTTAAAGAGATCAAACTGTATTCTAAAATACAAGAAAGCTACAATACAAAATACACATTTCCCCTCCTCTAGCAATTATGTCAACACAAACATGCATATGCACAAAAGCTGAGTATTATCTACCATGTATTCAATTGTGAAAGCAGAATAACATCTTTTTATTACTTCAAAGATCCCAAGACAATTAAATTTCAGTATTAAATGACCCATGTGGATTTAATATACCGTTAAACAAACAAATCAATCAATCATTATAAGTACTTAATATCATTTTTAATCCAACATTATTACTAATTATTGTAGACGTTATATTTAGTGGTCACATGTTTGAGTAGATATCTTTTTATAACAGCAAATTTAGTATTGGTAAAGCCCGACTGACCTGAAGGTAGTTTTGCGTAGTGAAAACGGTTTACAGGCTCGATTCAGGTCCACAGTCACATTTACTTAATAAGATTTTCGATCTCTTAGCCGGTAGATATTAAATTCACTATTAAACAACGAAAAACAAGCAAAACATACGAATAAACAAGCAGTCAAACATCTATCTATCTATCTATCTATCTATCTATCTATCTATCTATCTATCTGTCGTGGCCCTGCATGACGTGGGCCATCATGGCTTACCACAACTTCCTGTCCATTGTAACTCTTAACAATGTTTTTCTTTTTACTAAAAGGAGTTGATATATCATCACAAACAAATAAATCAATCAACCCGACGTCCGTCTATCATGAGATGAAATTTCTGATTCCCAATCTGATAAATCGCTAGTCATTTTCATTTTCTTCTTCATTCATTTCAAATCAGTTCTGATAATCGCTTTTACAAGTAATTTTAGGTTTTAAGGAACGATAGAAAAATTGTCAATGAGCGAAAACAAAAATGGCCAACTGTAAAAGCATCCAAAGATGCACTACATTACCATGTATTTCTTGGTTACTGAAGAGCTACTTGTACTACTAATAAAAACTGATACTACGACTAATAATAAAAAAATAATAAAAAAATAATACAAATCTAAGAATAAAATAAAAAATAAAATAATAAAAATAAAATAAAATCAAAATTAAAATAATAAATAATTTAAATAATTTAAAAAATGATAAAATAATAAAAAATAATAAAAATAAAATTAATAATAAAATAATAAATAAAATAAATATGAAATAAATATATAAATATACATATATAATATATATATATATATTTATATATAATATATATGTAAATATATATATATATATTTATATATATGTATATATATATATATATTTTATATATATATATATATATATATAATATAAAATATATAAATATAAAATAAAATAAATAAATAATAAATAAAATAAATAAAGATTATAATAAAAATAATAAGTATTAAAATCCATCCCTGCACAACATAGGCGCACATTTTTCTTTATCGTTAAAGATACTCAATAGGGATTCAAGAATTGACGTCCAAGTATTTTATTTCATTAAAAAATGAACAAAATTTCTCGGTGTAATCCTCAATCCCGAGGAAATTTCTGGCGAGGATTATCGGAAAGGAGCTTAGCGATAATCGTTTAAAGAATTAACGACTTTAATGATCTGTCTGTAATCAACTATTTTATGAAAGGAGAGAAAAAACAGGACCGGACTGGTCAAGTTGTTAGCTTACCTGGTAGCAAGTGGGCCCCTGATTGAGTAGGCCTTCTGTATCAAATAAAAATTCAATAAAGCAACAAACACAGACAACTGTTTTAGTAATAAAAAGGAAGAACTTTATAAAGTTATCTGCACGCTATCAGTTACTCAAGTCCAGTGTACGAGGACATTTTCCAAGCTAAAGATCATAATGACAAGGTTAAGCAATTTTCTGTCTTAGGAGAATTTAGAATCATACATTGAAAAGGAATTGTTGGTGGAATTGGATATAGAAGCAATTATTGCCAGATTCGAACAATCATTTTGGAAATACAAATGATAAGAGCAATCATTTAGGGAGGACTGTATGCAATCTTCTATTGTGCTTTTTAACTGTCTGTTAATCTGTAAATTGTACAGTAAACTATTTGAAAATATCACAAAATTACATACAATTAAAAAAAAAAATTCAGTTTTAACATTCTGTATTTATTGTTGAAAACATTTCAGGAAGCTTTTGCAATCCTTGATTACTCTTGAGAAATAAATGAAACATTATAGCTTAGTCACTGTTTCATTTATTTCTCAAGAGTGATCGAAGATTGCGAAAGCTTTCCAAAATATGTGCTTTAACAATAAATTATCCATTGGAATTACAAGTTTTTATTCTTTTTAATTCAACTTCACTTATGGAATCAAGCGTTTTTACAATTCTGTATTCATATTTGATATCTATTACCAATATGTACAATATATATACACACCGTAATTACTAAGACATACACATTTTTCCACA
The DNA here is from genome assembly GCA_903632075.3 of Acanthosepion pharaonis. Lineage (NCBI taxonomy): Eukaryota > Metazoa > Mollusca > Cephalopoda > Sepiida > Sepiidae > Acanthosepion > Acanthosepion pharaonis. The sequence continues at coordinate 980,195 of CAHIKZ030005201.1, read as the reverse complement.
AAAATTTAAGTGTACCCATATTTTCATATATATTTTTTAAACTTATATATTCGTTATGAAAATTAAACGATAGCATTCTAGTTGTGGGTGGGCCCACTTTGTCTCCTTGCAACCAATACTTTTAAGGCCAGTCCGCCATTGCTGAAAAAGAAGAAAAAATAAATCATAAAATAATAAGGTGGAAAAAATACTTGGTGGGTGAAGAACGAAATATCTCGGATGTCATATATTAAAGGAACAACTAGAAAAAGATTTCGCTCTGTCATTGAACCTATCCTGTTTCAAAGACATCACGTAAACGTGCTGCCGACAAAAATACAATGAAATTTAATCCTTCATTATCCCTATTTCCAGTGCAACCTATGATCTTTTGCGAGAAAAATGTATCTGGTAGTGTTGGAAAGACGATATTAGAGACAACGATGAGCAATTTACTTCTTATGTAATTACGTATAAAAAAAAAAGAGGAATAGATTCGCAAGAAAATTTCATTTACCTTTCATCTTCTTTAGAAATGCTTTTAATATCCAAATATTCATATTTTAATATCGAAAAAGTGATTTTTTTCTTTTGAGCCTTTTCCTATAAAGATAACTGAGAAATGAAAATTTATTCCTTAAGGAAGAGGAATCAATTAACAATTCCTAAATGAATAATTTTATTTTTCTATAATCGGTATCACCCTATGCAAGGCAGTAAAGCCACTAAGACACAAGGGGGCTATTGGGTGCGGAAGAATTAGGAACAGAAACATTAATAATGAACGGGAAGAAGAAAAAGTAATCAGGAGGACAGTAGATAGCGACTGACATTGCGTTTAAATTTTTGTTAATTAAAGTTGGCTGAAAAGTATGGAGTTGGAGTTCCACAAGCGAAAAGTGCGAGAAAAGAAACTGTCAGAATAGAATTTACGGTTATATCGAGCTAGCTCAACTGTAAATTGCTGAGATCTCGACGCCAGTCGAGTACAGCGTTTAAATAAAAGAGTCTAGGTACCATAGCGAAGTGAGATATTTATTCCGCATTATGTACAGAAATGTAGCACAAGGCCAAAATGGGGAAAAGAAGGGTCTTCTCATGTCTTAATATTAAGCTTAGCTGGCCACGATCGCTTGACTCTAACATACCACAACATTAATTACACCAAAACAACGTATTCTTTCTTGCCATTCTTACAACATCCACCATAATACCTCGATGTCTCTATGAAGTCCTAACTAATCCCCATATGTACAATTCTTGTCTGTGGTGGGTAGGGAATAAAACAACAATTAAAAAAATCTAATCTCCTATGTGTATTACAAATATAAAACAAAAATAACATAGCGAAGAACACATCCGAGCAATTACCGTGAAATTCTTTATAGAAAGGACACAAGGAAGCAACCTTATGGCGGTGGGAAAGTGACTGAAGCCGAACCGCGAGATGAGGGCCAATAATAATGCTGATTCTTCTTTGGATTTTATCAAGGAGATCAAGCTAAATAGCAAGGGCACCAGACCATATGTGGCAGCAATATTCTAAGCATATCCATTTTGTTTGCAGCATTCTAAAATTGTATTTTTAGCAAAGCATAAAACGAATGAATTTCCCCTTTATCCTTTATTATAAGAAAGACAATAAAACAGTTTTTTTTTATGCGAGAATATATATGAGGTTTTTTGTATTTTTTTTTTTTTTTTAGTTTTTGTCTTTTTGTACTAGGTCTGCTGTTTGGTTCACCGTGCGAGACACCCCTTCTATATATTTAGAGATTCTTGATTAAAAAAAAAGAAGAATCTGCAATGTTATTGATCCTGACCTGGCATCTCGACTTCAGTCCTTTTCACACATCCTTAGTGTAGATTCCCTATGACATTTCTATAAATACTTTCATGGTAAATGTTCTGATGAACTCTCATAGACTCTATGAATTTAAGGACAGTACTAGATTGGCACCAAGTTATCATCAATTTACAGTTGAAATATCTAGATGTAACCGTAAGTTCTATGCTAAGAGTTTCTTTAATCACATTTTATCGCATGTGGATCACTCTTTTGGTTTGCTTCCGAGTCAATTCACTAACACTTGCATCCTAATGGCTTGCTTGGGGTGAAATGATTAAAAAAGAAAAAAAAGCTTAAATACCTGCTAAGTGCTGAAGATTTACCTCACTGCACCTATTGCAATCATAGATTGACGGTATTGGCCTGACATCTCGACATCAGTCACTTTTTCCACCGCCGTAATGTAGATTTCCTATAACATTTCTATAAATACTTACATGGTAAATGGTCTGATAAACACTACTCTATGCTACTAGACTCTATGAATTTAAGCGCAGTACTAGATTGGTGGCAAAGTCTCATCATTTCACAGTTGAAATAGTTAAATGTAACCACAAGTTCTATGCTAAGAGTTTCTTCTATTGCATGTCTTGCTTGTGGAAATCTCTTCCGGCTTCTTGCTTTCCAGTCACGATTTGATCTTCAAAAATTTAAATGCAATGTCAACCGTTATCTACTCTCCTTTTAAATGCTATTCTTTTATTGTTCTCCTCCTTAATAATGTTTTTCTTATATTCTTTCATACTGAGACCAACACCCTCACTTCCACCCTGTGTGTTAGAGGCTCTGTTGCTTGGAATTAAATGATTTTTAAAAAAGGACTGTTGGCATACTCGGTTTGTTCGGAAGGTATTCAGTTTTTACTTTTATTTTGTTTTTTTTTATGAATCCACACCAACAACGCGACAACCGCTAGCAACATGCAATTGGCCACTGGGTTTGAAAGAGAACGATGACTTTAGAAGGGTCTAGAAACCCAATTCTAAACAGGAAACTAGGAATAAAGCCCTACTCCTATTAAAAAGATCGGGGAGGAGTGTGAACCGGATAATAGGCGAATCTATCTACTCCTATTGAGGATCAAAAAAGAAAAATGTTAGAAGTAGACTTTAGAAGGAACCGGAAAACCAATCCTGAACAGGAAACAAAGAATAAACCTCTACTTCCCTTGATGTCAAAACTTCAAACAATAAATAGTAAATAAAATTTCAGAGTTTAAGCGGAGACATTATAAGTATAGAGTTGAAGTAGACTTTAGAAGGAATCGGAAACCTAATCCTAAACAGGATACAAGGGAAAACATCTATGCCTGTTAAAAAAAAAACGGGGAACAGTATTCTGAATATCTCGAGAAACGGCCTTCAGGTAACTTGATAACTAATCAGAAAGAACGTTAATACGTCCGAATTAACATATATTCTCCAGTCGTCAATGAAAGTTTACTGATTGACAGAGTGCACTGTGTGGTCAATCAATATATAATGAACGAGTTTACACATTTTTCACGTTTCCCATGGAAGACGTTTTGATAAAGCACCCTGGTTTATCAGATCTTTACAATTCATACTGTACTACGGCGGCGTTTTACAAAAGCTAAAATCGCTGTTAAAATGTCGTGGACGAGATTAAGGAGAACGTAACGAGATAATTAATAGCAATCCAGGAAAAAAAAAGACTTTTCAGATTGTTTTGAAAATATAAGACACTCTGAGATAAATGTATGAGATCCTAATTCGAGGCAATTTGAATTAGACTAAGGTGCCATTGCCCAAGGTAGGATATTTTTAAGTGACTGGATACAAGAAAATATACAGACAACTTCAAATGAAAGTGATACTAGAAAGAATTTTTGGCTGGACAAAAAAAACTTTTAATTTTTAATCTGGTATGAGATATTTTTCCTTCCCTCGATTTGAAATTTTTAAAAAATACAATCTTAGAAAAAGTCACAGGAAAAACTACACATAATTTGCAATAATAAAATAAGTAAAAAAAAAAAAAAATCACATTTTATTCATCATCTTTCTTTATATCAAGACACTAAAACAGATATTTATGTCTGTCATTTATTAGCAATATACAAAGTACACATTGATAACATTTTTTAATCATTTCAGTCGTAGCAAGTCAAAACTGTCACTGTCAAGAGGTTACTGAGTGTGAAAGAATAAGAGAAAAAAGAAAACATTATTTAAAAAAAGAGAAAAATAAAAGAACAGGAATTGAGAAGACAAAAGATAACGATTGACATTGGATTTACATTTTGGAAATTCAAATCTTGACTGGAAAGCATGAGGCCAGGAGAGAATTCCACAAGCGAGAAGTGCGAGAGTAGCAACATAAAACTTAGTTACATCTCACCATTTCAACTGTAAAATGATGAGACTTAACTACCAATCTAGTACTGCGTTTAAATTCGTAAAGTCGAGATACCAACGGAGAAAGCTCACCAGAACAATTACCATGAAAATATTTATAGAAAAGGCACAGGGAAGTTATGTTATGGTAGGAAAGTGACTGAAGTTGTGATGCGAGGTCAGGTCAGAGCCGATAACTTTGCAGATTCTTCTTTGGATTTTACTAAGAATATCTAAATACATAGCAGAAACACCAGATTGGATGTGACATCAATATTCAATGCATAGACGAATGGTAGGCTTATACATGTATGATAGATTCTGTTAAGAAAAATTGTCTAGCATGAACCAACATTCCTAGCAGTTGACTAGCAGTTGATTCAATATTATCTTTCCACTTGATGTCAGCGGAAAAAGTTTGGCTTAAGAAGACGCAATGTGTCTCTTTCCTAGAAGTTAGCAGCAGCCATGCTGACTTAAGGCAAAAAAAGGTTTCGTTTTTGGTTTTGGTGGCGTTAAAATTAACAAGCTTCTAGCCCCAGTTAACAACACATTGTAGGTCATTTTTTAAATCAGTTACCAGTTTGACCTTATCGAATCGATTAAACTTACCATTAAAACAGAAGTAAATAGTCATGACTTCAGCATAGATACCCAGTTTAGTACTGATAACACTTGGAATGACGTTGATGAAAACTAGGTCTTATGATAGAGACGTTGTGGAGAGCCGTATTAATGCAAAAAGATCTAGAATAGTAGCCGGCCGAGTAAAATTTGCGATTTGAAAAAAGATTTTTTTTTTCAAATCAATAATTTGCCCAGAAATACCCTAAACTTTCAACTTGTGAAGAAGATCAGCTTGCCAAACCATATGAAACCCCACTTCAAGATATCGAATGCAACAGCCCGAGCTTCACTCTTCTTTCCTAAAGCTTGATCGACTCTTTCAGTAATAACCTTTGACACATCAGCTGTTGACCTAGAGAAATGAAATGTCAACCGCTGATGTGATAACGGTCATTACTGAAAGAGTCATGGTTAAAACTGAATACAAAAGGACTTGTCTATATTTCTGAGATGAGGTATTGTAACTATTTACACTATTTACATTGTTCGGATTGCTGTCCTCATCCTTATTGCCATATTCACGACATTTCGGCCGTTGTATGCTTCGGCCTTCCTCAGGATCTGATTATATTTCTGAGATGAGGTATTGTAATTATTTACACTATTTTCATTGTTCGGACTGTTGTCTTCATCTTTGTTGCCATATTCACGACATTTCGGCCGTTGTATGCTTCGGCCTTCCTCAGGATCTGTCTATATTTCTGAGATGAGGTATTGTAATTATTTACACTATTTACATTGTTCGGACTGTTGCCTTCATTTTTGTTGCCATATTCACGACTTTTCGGCCGTTGTATGCTTCGGCCTTCTTCAGGATCTGTCTATATTTCTGAGATGAGGTATTGTAACGATTTACACTATTTACATTGTTCGGACTGTTGTCCCCATATTCACGATGTTTCAGCCGTTGTAAGCTCCTGCATTCTTCATATGATATTTGATGGAATTTCGAACAGAATCCTATATTTAATCCACGGGGTAGATTGTTCTAATTCCACGTGCCATGCCTTTTTGCTTTTGTTCTCTCTGTTATGACCAGTGATTGAACTCACAACATTTTGGGTCAAGTCACTTTTATCCACTGGGTCATGTGTCATCTACCTGTCGTGGACTAAATAAAGGGGTCGTTTTGGAATAACAACAAATATCATGTGAGGAAGCCTGGAGCGTACCACAGTCGAAACGTCATGAATATGGCAATAAGGATAGGGACAACAATTTCTTTTCGATAATCAAATTAAATCTGGTGTTTAAAACTTTAAAAGGGGTGTAAGATGTCATCAAGACAACCGGTTTACCCTTTAATTAAAACCAATACCTTTTCCCTTGCAAAAAGAACATTTGACAATCTTGGACCTTCGTGCAAAAACACGGTGTGTCAAAAGGTGTGTCAAAAGGTGTGTCAAAAGGTGTGTCAAAACTGTCCTTTTGACAATTCATTTTTTATGGAACATTTTCAGTAAATCGGTAACCCTATCGATACAGTTAACGACTAATTGTCATGGCATTAAATGTGAAAAGCAATGCCGTAAAGAAACCTCTTCAGGACACGTAATGGAGGTAGTTAACAAGCAAGTCTTATGAAATATTGCTACTCTTGTGTACTAAATACAAATACCGGCACGATTAAATTATTTTCTTCAATTTTCTCCCCAGCATACTATTTGTTGCAGCACGCTTATTATTTTTCAAATAATTTTCTTCCCATCACGGTTATTTTGTTCTATGCTTATTAAAATGATATTAAAAAATTCCAGGTGAAATGTTTATTTGAACCTGCACGCTTACTGAAAATTTTCCATCGGCCTTGACTATTCCAGATTCTAACATATATGCTACAAAAAGTAGTGGTTTTAACCCTCGGTGGGTGTCTCCACTTGCCCTTGTGCCAGACTAAGTTTAAATATCAACAGTAAAGAGATTTTTTTTAAATTTCTTTAACTGATAAAGATTCGCTTTCTGGCTACAAAAACCATTTCTTAATTCATGTTCAGTCTGAAACAAGAAAAAGTTGGTTTGTTAAATTAAAATCTGTAGATGTCAAATTAACAAATCTGTTTATCAAGATCAACCGATTAGGTGTTCAAGACACAGGTCGGCTGCACGAAGCGATGCATATTGTTAAAGTTAAAATTCGAGTCCAACATTAGTGTTTTAAGAAACAATGTGAATGCCAACGGAAACACGAAAATGACTTCATTAAAGGTGTATTCATTATTCTGTTGCATGTATGGCGTGGAAGAAGTGCAGCTGTTTGGAATTTGTTTTCTTTTTTTTCTATTTAATTATTGTTTATGATTTGGTCAATGAAGATAAGAGTTAGGATTTTAACAATGCAATCGAAAAGAGGAATTTTGTTCGTTTTATTACTTAAAGAATTCTGAACAATTGAAGAACAAAAACTCCTGTCCCATAATTGTTATCGTATTTAAATACACGTTTCATACTCGAAATATAACAGCTATTATGGGACAAAGATTCTCTATATTTATATATACAATAGTTGGAAACGTAATCTCATAGATCATTGCTTATGAGTTCAATCTTGATTGAGCGCTCTAGACTGGTGACTCTGTACCAGACTAAATTAAGCTTAGTAAATACACGCCAAATGGTTTAATAATCTCATATTCCGTCCCTTCCTATTGTGTGTCTCTCTCCCAGATTCCGTTAACTGGAGAAATGAGATTGATAGGAAGCTCATTTTGCAGGCTAATAAGTTCCATCCTCACTAGGTACTCAGTTATGCTTGCGCTGTACTAGACTAAACTTAGTTGATTTATCGAAGTCGGCGTATCTTCAAACGTTTGATAGAGTTGAGTATTTTCCAGAAGTTAAAATTCCCAAGACACATTGGCCTCTTTTTTGGACCGCATTTTCCTTGACCTGCGAGCGAAACTGGTCCATACAAGAACAAGAGATTCGCCTTTCATTCCAACTGAGGGATAAGAAAATCCGCTATTTGTCTGAAGGCTGTTAATACAGGAAGGTTTCAAATGTGTATGACCATGTGTCAAATTAGGGATCGTGAAATATCGATAAACTTTCATTCTGAATAACATTTTCTAAATATTTTAGCAATCGAACGCCATCAATAGAACTTTACTTTCAAAGCATTCCCTGATGTCTTTAGGTTACATATATTTTCTGAAGAAAATTAAAAATAAGCTTGTGTCAGTTTCTTATCAATAGACTTCAACAATTTCATGGACGACTCATTCTGACTATGCTTTTCTCAACCTTTTCTTCCTTGTGGCTCATGTTTTGGGGTCAAAAGAATTTCCGTCCCACATAGGCACAAATAGAAATTCCATGTTACATGAAATACGTTTTCTTTACAAAAGCAAGATGTGGTAGAAAATCCTGAAATGACTACACTGCTGCTGGTGTTTGTCTATCAGTTTCATGTGTAAAGTCTCCTCTTTTTTTAATCTGCACCTCCAGGTCCATTTTAAAAATTTCTCACGTTCATTTGTGGGGCAAAGTGCCCACGTTGTGAATCACTGTTTTAGATAACCGACACCTTCTCGGTGCAAATGCTAAAACTAATAATATAGGGTGTTCCAATAACTTGGACGGATTTTAAATGTGAATTAATTTTTAGCGTCTAATGATTTTTTTTCTTTTTCTTTCCCATTTAACAACTTATGTCTTTGGCAATTTCAATCATGGAAAGATTAACAATCAAACAACGTGTTAAAGTTATCGAAACCTATTACGAAAATGATTTTATTGAATGAGAAGTTCCCAGGTCGCATCATCTCTTGAAACAGTGAAGTCAATTGGCCACCACAATCGTGTGACTTGACGCCCTTAGATTTCTTTATTTGGGGTCATCTCAAAAGTAAGGTCTATACCAACATGCCAACAACAATTCAACAGCTAAAGGATGAGATAATGAAGAGTATTGGTGAGATTGAGGAGCAACTATGCAGAGATGTCATAAAAAATTTTGACCATCGAGTGGACGTGTGTTGCCGAAGCCTTAGTGGACATTTGGAAGATATTATTTTTCACACATAATTGCCATGACTTAAACATGATACAATAGATTTTCACCAATAACACTGATTTATTTACTGCTGACTTTGATCCGTCTTAATGAAACACTCTTAACATAATAAATGATATGAAATAAATGCGATGAAGTTTCATTTTTTTTATCATTTGCCTTTTAAATAAAGCATTCAAGGCAATTGCAAATAATTTAAATATACTTGCCCCGGTATTTCTTAAACTCAACTTAGTACCGCACAAAAAGGAATATGTAAAAACTGGTGTAGAAAGATTGTATTCCGCCAATTCTTCAAAGGTAGATAAAACTGGGCAATTCGCAATTATCGCAGTCATATCGGTATGTTTATATGTATAAATAAAAACAAGTGTAGCTTAAACTCGTGTTTCTCTAGAAGCATCTAAGTAATAAATTCAAAAATACTAAATTACTGATTAACCATCACTAATCTAGTATCCTTAGTAGGGTACCGAATAAGTGATTTTACCGGATTACAGATGGTTATATTAAATTACACAACCTGACAAATAATCATTTTATTTTCTGGTATATGTTCAAACATCGCTTCCCTTTGTTACTAATTTTATCTTTCAACAAAATTCAAAAAATATGGCAATGAATGCGGTTCATTTAAACAAAAAAATGAGATTTTCTACTCAGCTAGGGACAAATACTAATACAGACAACGTATCGAAAACAAATAAGAGTTTTATAAAGTTATAATTATTTTAATATATAAAAACATAGAATGGTGGAAGAAGGAAACGATAAATAAAGAATAAGACTCTTATTCTTTATTTAAAAGGAAAGAAAATATAAGGATTATTATAAGAGAAATGTTCAACGGCCACTTATCTGTTGTATAATGTTATCAACAATTTTGATGATTTTTATTTCTTCTTATTTTTTTATAGTTCAAGTAGATAATTCATAGAAGACGGATCTTGGGATATTTTCCTTCACACGTACAAGGGTTTCGGTCAATCATTGTGATTTGTTGGGTTTATCAACTTGAAAGCGATGAACATTCCATTTATGGAAGAAACATACTCCTGGTTTTAAATTCCTGATAATCCAGGAAGTTTCTTTATCTTTTCTTTTTTTTATTCTCTGTCTCTAGAATATCAGTAGACAATTTTACGTGGTAGCTAGCCTATGGAGAAAGGAAAACGTTTATTACGTCTTCTCGATACAACAGTCTTAATCAGTTAGTAGAGGGACGTACCTTACCGTTAAACGCAACATATAAAATTAAAATCGTCGAACGCTTCATATGAAATTAACATTTCGATCGTTTAAAAGCGGTCAACGCCGTATTTTTAAGAAACAGAATTTTTGAGAAATAGAATAAAGAATAAAAGATAAATTAGGAAATTTTAGGATGGGGATTTATATTAAATATCAATAATTCAAATGATTGATTTCATTCAATTCAATTATTTTTAATATAAATAAAGAGAGCCATGTCACACCGTACGATCACAGAAGTTAAGCAATGTTGTGCTTAACCAATACCTAGACGAGTGACCGTTTTGGAATACCAGGTGCTTTAAGCTTGGACGTACAGATGGTGTAATGGATAATGGCTTGGAATTGTTAATCGGGGAACCGAGTTCAGATTCATGTTAGGTTCATTAGATTCACTTGCACGCAAATACTCTTCGAGAATGTATGAATGTAGCTCTTCACCCCCAGATATGGGTTAATTAATAAGACTTGTAGCACTAAATCATTATTAACTAAAAAAAATTCTTGAAATCTAAAAATATTTACTGGTTTTAAACAAACTGCAAAGGGTTGATAAGCCGTAAAAAAACGAATCAATCAATCATTTCATCCTACATTTAAAATAGACTGTAAAACAGTAAATGTTGGTTAATAAAGGGAAAAAAATGAAAATTAAATTGAAATAACGTTCTACTTTACTTGTTACAGACAATATAGATTATGTTCACTGGGCAAACTGGTAGGTGGTTTATATAACAGCCTGGGAGTTTCCATTCTGTTACCCGGGCAAGCCTATTCTATAAGTTCTGATTGGCTGATGATTCCAGTGTGGATATTGTGCTCAATAAATATCCAACAGTACTGCGACTGTATTCAAGCCCAGTTTATTTTTGTCAACCAACTGGACGCTAGCTGGAAACCTCCTTACGATGGTAAGTCTCGCACTCTTGATTGTTCAGTTTCGTACAAGAAAAAGCACTTCTTGTATTTATTGGAGCCATGACTGAGTAAAGATCAGCAGGTTATAATAAAATTATTCTTATATTTGATATAATAAAGGAATTTATAAATTGACCATATAAATATTAAATGTATAATATTATATAGATTGCCCATCATGAATCCAGGATCACTGACACTTGTAGGCCGGTAAGTTGGCCGGATTAAAGATGGCTATGTTAGAGTACAGTTACAACAATAGCTAACCATTTAAAATATCCTGTAATTCAGTACATATTAATGGTGGGAAAAGGATAATAAAAATGAAGGGAAATTTAAATTAAACACAAGTAAAATGAACAGCCTATGATATCATCACGAGAAGCACTTCCGGTATTGAAGATAATGAATATTCAAGGGGATAAAAATCAGCAGATTACTATAACAATGCACAAAAGTCAAGTAGAAATGGCATACCAATGTTTGAAAGAGCTAAAAAAATTCAGCTGATACAACAGGTAGCACCACGAAACAGTGGTGTTAGGTCCCCCCCAAAAAGCGAGAAAGGCTGTAGACTAATGGCTCACTTTAAAATATGGCGTCTTAATCTCATCGTAAAAACAACAAATAGGAATAAATTCATTCGAATGCAATATAGAATAATAAAAATGTTTTTTTTTTTTTCTGAAATGATCGTCTAAGCTTTATAGCATAGATGAAGAGAGTGAAGAGAAAGAGAAGAAAAAAAAAAAAAAAGTAGATTGAATAAGAGAAACAATGATGGAAAGCAAAAAAATGAAGAAGAAAAATGTGAATAAATGATAGACAAAATGATTAAGAAACAAAAATATATATACATATATATATATATATATATATATATATATATATATATATATATATATATATATTGTCATCCACAGACAGACTTTTCGCAGCTCATCAGTGTGGCTAATATATCCGATTGCCTCAAGCCGGGATCAAAACATCAGTCAGAGTCTGATATTTTACCCCTGATCTATCAGCGCCCGATAGATAGGAAAACGAATTTTTACGTATTTATTCTTTGAATAAACCCGCCAGTGACCGAAACAGTTCAACTCATAGAAGAGCTTTGCGTTATCAACAGTAGTAGTCATTGTTTACAAATTCGCGCTTTCCCTCCAGAGTGCTCAACCGAAATTAATTTTTCGGGAGCGTATTTATATTTCTTTCTTTTTATTAACCACAATATATTTTCTTTTGAATTGTATTTCCTTTTTTTTTTTTTCATTTTCAGTTTTTCTTTTATTCTTTCCTCCTTTCTTTGTTCTTCATTTACGTTTTTTCTTTCTTTCTTTCTTTCTTTCTTTCTTTCTTTCTTTCTTTCGTTCTTTCTTTCTTTGCTTTATTGACTTCTTTCTTCTTTTTTTCCTCATTTCTTTTTGTCGCAGTTATTTCTTCCCTCGTTTCAGTTTTTCATTCTTTACTCTTTCTTTCATCTTCGTCAGTTTTTCTCTTTTATTTCAGAAGAAAATATACTTTCATTCTTTGTATTCCTTCCAAAATTTATTATCTACTTCTGTTCCCGCCATTTTACCATTATCGGCCATCTCCTTTCGAAATTTTCTTCTGATTTTGTTTTTTCGGGCGAAGATTTACCGGAAGTTGAAGTTGTAAATTTACCGGAAATAAGAATCCAATAAAAATACAAAAACAAAGAGTAGAAAAAATATTCCTCCAATTCAGTCGAGTTCGTTTCAAAAACAATTACAAACAAGCAGACGGGATTGATAGAGAAATTTCGACATTAGTGACAGTTTTAGACGCTGAAATTCTTTCGATTTCTTTCTTTCTTTTATCTTTCAGACAACATCAAGTTTTTGCTATATAATCCACTGCCATTTCCTTCTGCTTTCTGTAACACAAAAGGATTGCATTTTGTACCATCGACCTCTCGTAGCTTCTACGCAAAAAGGCAATTTGCAAAATACCTTCAACATATCCTTCTGAAATCCGACAACTCGTTTTTTTCTTGTTTTTTTTTACTTCAAAATTAGCAGTATAACCCGTTTTGACCAGGTATTTAATTTCTGGGAATTTTTGCCTTTTAATTGAAGCAATTTAAGTTTAAAGTCAGCCCACTCGAAAATCAAACATTTAGGTGCAACTGAGACACATCCCCAAATGGTGGGCATTAACAATTTGAATGTGGGGAGTTGTTCCTGAAAAGGGAACTGTATAATAAATATATAAAGTGGAGAGCCATTGTCGCCAACAATTTGGACTCAAAACCGGCACTGAAGAATTATCTATCAAACAAAAAAATTCATCAAAATCGGATGAAAAGTGTGGAAATGCATAAAAAGTATCCGATCCCCCCCACACACACAGACAGACATACAAACACACATTTTGAAAATTATAGATATAGATTACCAAGTCAGAAAACCGAGTTCAATTTATGATCAAGATTGTTTATGTCACTTACATGCTAAATCTTTTAAAGAAGACATGAAACAAATGTTCCTATTTCTTTATTATATCTACACTTATCCTGACTATGGTTTTGTCAATGAAACGCCATAACAGTTGTTCGCAGTTAGGTGGCGACTCCTGTCCTACTGAATGCTAGGGAGGTATTTCAGATAAGCCATAGGGATGAAGATGAACCTGACAACTCAACCTAGGAAAGCAGTTCGATGACTTCCTCCAGTAATGGTTACAAATCTTGTCTTAGTACAACATAATATTAATATCGGATCAATTACGAGTAAGAAAACTTTAGGGAGATTTTGTTGCATCAGATTTTCAAGTGCCATCTTGTTTTAAAAAGCAACTTCCGAAATCGTTAAGTTTTATCAGGAGCCATTGAAAATACGAAACTATCTACCATAATAATGACAATAATTATTGACTATATTTTAGTGTTCTTATGTTTTGAAGAGTATCAATAGTATTCACAAGTCACTTAGTATATTTGCTAACGTAATGACGATTTATCCTCGTTTTATTTTCTCATGAAAATATAACAATACAGTTAATTTGTTAACACTTGAGCTACAGTAAGCGTTATTTTCTTACGAATTTTAACGTTGTCTGGCACAAGGACATAATAGAGAGGAGAGTTTTTTTCATCAGGTATTTACTTCAAGGAAAAAATTATTTTATAAAAGTTTAATAAGTAATCTGTTTTAATGAAAGGGTGCCTCGTCGTGGAGAAACTTTAGTAAGTTTGTTTTCAGATCCTTAAAATTAAGTAATGATGTCAATCTTCACGTAGTGTTTCAGTCGTGTGACCTTGTGCCAAATCTGTTAAGTAAATAAACTATTTATAATACTAATGCGAGCAATATAAACGCCTCATAATCCTGTAGTGGTTCGTAAGTATATTATAATGAATCGACTTCTTTTTCTTAACTTTCTATCTCTTGGAACACTTCAAAATCAATGTGGTTTTCATTAACCCAACTGTAGAGGTATATTATAATGAATCGACTTCCTTTTCTTATATATGCCGCATCCCTTCAAGGCATAGGTGACCATGGTCCTCCGCAACTTCCTAACATTTGGGACCTATAAAAATCAATGCGGTTTTTCATTAACCAAACTGCTGAGAAATATTAAAATGAATAAGAACTAGTGTCGAATGTGTGACCTTCGAACTCTTTATTATTAACTCTACACATATATGAATTTCGGTGGCACCTCCATATCCGACATCCAGTAGGGAAAACCGGAAGTTGGCATGTAAGCCTCAGTAAAGATCAGTTCGACTGAATAGTGATTTCAAACCTCAACATAAAATAAATAGCCTAAACCAAATAAATAGCAAAAATACGAAAACTTTGTCACCTAACGATATTTGAGACAAATATTATCTACTCTCGCAACATTTAATAACCTATATTTTCTTCAAATTTAAAAATATGTGGGCTTTGTACAAGATTCGAACATGTATTCAATCCCATAGGAGCTTACTGAGAACAACGTCAACAGAATGATATCCACAAAAGTAGCCAGCATTCTAATGTTCTTCAGTTCTTCATAGTTCTATTCATCCCGAACTATCCGCTTTTTTTCTTAAAGTCATTTTGTAAACTACTCAGAAAGCAGTTCTTCAGATTTTTAGACATTTTATGAGATGAAGTTCATATATATTTAATTTATTTTCTGCATATAATAGATAGGTTCGCGTATCATCCAGTTCTAACCTCTCATTTGAACAGGAGTAGTAGCTTATACTTGCTTCCTGTTTAGGATTGGGTTTCTAACTTCATCTCAGTTTCTTTGACTTGCAGTTGCCCCTTGCATCTTAGTGGCATTATCGCCTTGCTTGGGGTGAATCGATAAAAACAAATTGAAATAAAGACATATATAAGCTAATTTTGGGGGATAAAAAAACAAAAAATGAAATTTTCTATTTTATCTTTTTAAAATCGGTATCACCCCATGCAAGGCAGTAAAGCCACTTGCTGATTCTTCTTTGGATTTTATCAAGAATCTCAATGTTAATAGCACCGGACCATATGTGGCAGCAATATTCTAAACATGAACGAATGGTAAACTTATAGATATCTAAGATTGATTCTGGAAAATTCTCGCACGATACAGTGATTAATGGAAGTAATGATTTCAGACAACTGATAGAGCTCAGCTCACTAGCTAAGAAGACAAATATAGTTTTGTGTTTTTAAATCTCAGTTTCAACAATAAGAGCGGAGTCCTTCACCCCCCCCCCGGACCGTGGATGATTTATTAATGCCATCTGGTGACATTTTACAAAAGACTTCATCTTGGAATAATTGTTGCAGATGAAGATGAGATAATTGAGAAAAATAGTTTTTAAAAAAAGGCAAAAATGATGGACAAAAAAAAACTGGATACCATTCCACAACCTTTCCGAAGAAGCCATGGCAATTTAAAGAAATAAAGAAAAGCAATCTGTGGAGAAGGCAATGGGAAACCGTTCCACTATCTTTCCCAAGAAATCATGGCAATTCCAAAGTAATAATGAAAAGGAATTTATGAAGTGATGTGATTGTTTCCGTCTTCATGATTCAGGCATTTCATAAAATAATTTTTAAAAACTTCGTAAGCAATTCTAAAACTTGTCAGAATTTATGACATGACCTTTTCTGAGGTGTCATTTTCCGAAAATAGATTAATGTGATAATGCTAATTATATTAATCATAAAATTACAAAAGGTGTTGAGAAATGTTTCACTTTCTCAGGATGTAAGACCCTGGGTAAAATACTGCGGCGGTGTGCCACAGATTTTCCTTGTGTCCCAAAAAAAAAAATACTCTAAAATTTTCTATTTTCTATTGCAATATTTGTCAGTCGCTTCATTATTCACCTATTCAAATTATACTTTATCAAATTTAAATGAACGAATCCTTTGTTCTGGATTTATATGGGTTAAAATAATTTTGAAGGCCAAAAAATTTGTCCACTCTCAAATATTTTAAGAGAAAGCAAAACCAAATTAGAAGTACTTGGAGTGCAATCGGCCTGACTTCCCACAACAGTAATGGATCCTCATAGATGTTGCAGTGTCTTGGGATAAGAACTTCACGAATCGGAGCAAAGGAAAAATATGGAGACACCAAAATCTGGCAGCGCAAATCATTAAAATATACCAAACAGCAGTTCAAGTTGTCCCTTATACAGTTCGAGCACTCGGACCTATCACCTCTCAAGACGCCTTTGAAATACCTGACATTTTGGGGAGTGTGCAGGTTGAAGCGTTGCTTTGAGCAGATTATGTGCTGAGGAATGTGTTGTGTCTCTGAATAGAAATTGAGATATGAGCATCAGCACCTGGCCTAAACATCTAAAAGTCTTACAAGATAGCAAATCAAATAATAATAAATTCAAAATGAATAATAATAATAATAACAACAATAACGGTAATAAATGAAAATATTAGTTTTAGAAATCATTAAAATCTAAGGCCTGAGAATAGAAAAATGGTAAACGTAAGAAAAATGGGAACTGAACTGATGAAAAGCAGAAATATTTTTTCATTAATGATAATTGCTAAAATTATAATATATATATGTGTGTGTATGTGTGTTTGTGTGTGTAAATGTATATACACATATATGGATATATATATATATGTACATATATATATATATATATATATATATATATATATATATATATATATATATATATATATATATATATTTATATATATACATATATGGATGCATATATATATATATATATATATATATATATATATATATATATATTTCATATATATATATATATATGTATATATATATTTATACATATACACACACACATATATATATATATATATATATATATATATATATATATATATATATATATATATACATATATATATATATATGTATATATATATATATATATATATATATGTATATATATATATATATATATATATATATATATATATATATATATATATATATGTATATATATATATATGTATATATATATATATACATATATATATATATATATATATATATATATATATGTATACATTTTCATTTTAGCAATTATCATTAATGAAAAAATATTTCTCCTTTTCATCGGTTCTGTTCCCATTTTTCTTACGTTTACCATTTTTCTCCTCCATATCCACTAATATCAGCTTTTTATCTTTTTTACTCTGTTTATTATTGTTATTATTAATAATAATAATAATAATAATATTATTATTATTTCGTCATCATTGTCGTCGTCATTGTCGTCGTCATTGTACTCATAATGTTAGAAAAATATTCATCAGGGCAAAATCAAAACAGATTCTTGCAAAAGAAACAAAAATTTCACGAAAAATGCCAACCAGCAAAGAGAAGTAACAAATACAATTAAATATAAAGTGTGTAAATAAAAGGAGAAAAAAAACTAGCTTTCTAACCAGGCTTTTACTGTCTTTCGATTCCATTCTCTACAGATTTCTTTTCGACAAATCTTTTGTAGATATCTTTTATTTATATTTACCAGCACAATTTTCATTCAATTCCCAAACTCTGCGGAAATGGTAAAAGCTATTTTTCTTCTTCTTCTTATAAAACTATAAACACAAACACTGTACACAGGTATTTCAATATGAAAAATTACTTCGTATTTTTTTTTCTTTGTTGTTGTTCTGTGTTTAAATACTTTCGTTCCTTGTGTCGCTTTGCGTAGCGTCTCAAAACAGAAGAATAAATCTGAAATATTTTTTCTGGAAGAAAAAAAATGAAAGCATTCGAAATGACTTCGATTGGTTGAAAGCGAATTCTTTTGTTGAAAAAGGGTTTGGGCACAGAGAGCCACGTGAATGTAAATGAAGCATTACTCTAAAAAAGAAAAAGAAAACTATTTATGTACGTACATGTATGTATGTACGGATGTAAACTCGTATATATATATGAGTAATAGTAAAATAAAAGTCGACATTGATAAATATATGTGTATGTGGGTGCGTTTTGATGGAATATAAATATACATGCAAATATGTTTATTGATAAGTGAGTATATATATATATATATATATATATATATATATATATATATATATATATATATATATATATATACGTGTGAGTGTGTGTGTGTGTGTGTGTGTGTGTGTGTGTGTGCCTATTTATTCATTATATAAATATATATGAATAGGTATAAATATGTTTAAAATATAATATGGATATAGGCGTTTGTATGCGTGCACACCTAAAAGTGTATTTTTGATAATTTTAAATATTTCTGTGAAGTGAAAAATATCCGACAAGGTTCACTTAGTTATGCTTTATGCGATTGCATTTCAAGTAAGACGTAATAGGATACCAAGAAAGAAAGAAAGAAAGAAAGAAAGAAAGAAAGAAAGAAAGAAAGAAATGGTGGAAGGAAGGAAGGAAGGAAGGAAGGAAGGAAGGAAGGAAGGAAGGAAGGAAGGAAGGAAAAGAAAGAATACAAAATGTATTTTCAAGATTGAAAGAATGTGATCACTAGTCATTCAAGTATTAGATAGATAGATAGATAGATAGATAGATAGATAGATAGATAGATAGATAGATAGATAGATAGATAGATGAATGATAATAAAATATTCAGATAGATAGATAGATAGATAGATAGATAGATAGATAATAAAAAAATATTCAAATAGATAGATAGATAATAAAAAATATTCAAATAGATAGAAATAGATAGATAGATAGATAGATAGATAGATAGATAGATAGATAGATAGATAGATAATAATAGATAAAAAATATTCAGATAGATAGATAGATAGATAGATAGATAGATAGATAGATATGATAGATAATAAAAATATTCAGATAGATAGATAGATAGATAGATAGATGAATAGATGAATAGATAGATAGATAGATAAATAAAAATATTCAGATAGATAGATATAGATAGATAGATAGATATAGATAGATAGATAGATAGATGATAGATAGATGGATAATAAAAATATTCAGATAGATGGATGAATAGATAATAAAAATATTCAGATAGATAGATAGATAGATAGATAGATGAATGAATAGATAGATAGATAGATAGATAGATAGATAGATAGATAATAAAATATTCAGATAGATAGATGAATAGATGGATAGATAGATAGATAGATAATAAAATATTCAGATAGATAGATAGATAGATAGATAGATAGATAGATAGATAGATAGATAGATATAGATAATAAAAATATTTAGATAGATAGATAGATAGATAGATAGATAGATAGATAGATAGATAGATAATAAAAATATTCAGATAGATAGATAGATAGATAGATAATAAAAATATTCAGATAGATAGATAGATAGATAGATAGATAGATAGATAGATCTATCTTTTCTTCGTTTTCCCCCGCTTCTCGTTTCTTTTCCCTTCCCCGATGTTTCATTTTACCCCCTAATATTCAAATCTTGTTCTCTTTATTAATGTATTTCGTTTCAACTTCTGATTCTTCCTGTTTACAAAAAAATCTTCTCTTTTGTTCGACTTTTATTAAAAAAAAAAAAAGAATTGTCCTTTCATTTTACACGCCTTCTTATTTTCCCCTGTTTTCCAAAAGAACAAACACAGCGACAATATTCGAAATACTCCTGAGAAAGCGAGTTTATTTTTTCAAAGTTTTCTTCCTTTTCTTTCAACATATCTTGCTGATTCAAGCTTCGATCAATATTCGATGTTTTTATTATTTTCTGAGGTGTCATTTTCCGAAAATAGATTAATGTGATAATGCTAATTATATTAATCATAAAATTACAAAAGGTGTTGAGAAATGTTTCACTTTCTCAGGATGTAAGACCCTGGGTAAAATACTGCGGCGGTGTGCCACAGATTTTCCTTGTGTCCCCAAAAAAAAAAAATGATTTAAAAAAGCAAATGCATGTTGAGTAAGATAAATCTATAGACAGAAATATATGAATTTACTGAGAGACCTCAGCAAGGAAATTTATGAAAAAGATTAGATAAATAACACATCTAGAAAAATAAACTAATATAAAGACCGGGAGATAGATAAACATAAAATATGTATAAAAATGTCCAATCAAAACTTTTTAACTATCACCATCTTATCTGTTAGATATTCTGGAACAATATGTACAGGGTGCGATGGATAAATTATCGTCTGAATGACGCAAAAATGAAAATAACACTGACTTCTCTTTTTAACAGAAATATTTACCAAAGTTATACCAAATTATCTTGAAATATTAAAGAGTAAATTTATTGAATAAACTGCCATTGGATACAACCACGACCTCCAGATAACTTCGAAACTTCCTGCAACTCTTCTGGGCGGTTTTTTTGTTTAAGTTGGTGAATACTGCCATAATCCTTGCCTTCACTTCATCTTCAGTGCTACAAGCAGTTTTGTTAGTCTCTCGCACAACTGCGGCCCATACATAGAAAACAATACTTACCTGGCGTTATGCTGGGGGTTTTGACAATTATTGGATCGTTTCTTGGCCTTTGGCTGAGATTCGATCAAGGCTTCGACTAGCTTGCTAGGACAAGTCATGACCAGCTTTGACTAAGCTCTGACCAGCTTGGACATGCTATGACCAATTTTGACCAGTGGCCTTTGAGTGGAAACACTCTCGGTTTCCCAATGTTAATCGACCTTGTGTCACATCTTGACCTTGTGGGAGTCAAGTAAATACCTAAATACCTACATAAAAAACAAGGGGGTTGCAGTCTGAGGAGTTAGGTGGCCAGATGTAAAGGGTAATGTGGTCGCAAAAATTGTCTGGGTTCGCCTCCTTGTGTGGCATGGTGCTAAGTCCTGTTGCCAGACATAGGAATTTCTAGCAGCGACCCTCTTTGACCCAGGGCAGCACTACCTCCTCAAAGCACCTTTGTTGAGCCTGTGACCCAAGAGAAGATATAAATGGAATTTATTTATATATATATATATATATATATATATATATATATATATATATATATATATATATATATATATATTATAAAATTAGGAGGACTTGATATATATAATTAAGTAATTCATCGAGTCTGTAAAGCAGAAAGCACTGGACAGCCGTTTCGTCCTATATTTGGGACTCATCAGCAGTGCGCATCCACTACCGAGAATTTGAAACCCATATTTTCAATTCTCGATGAATTAAATATATATATATATATATATATATATATATATATATATATACATTAAGAATTGGACATTTACTTAAATACTTGTATCAATAAAAAGAATGTTAAACATAAAATGTCTTTAATATATATATATATATATATATATATATATATATGTATATATATATATATATTTTTTGAATATATGCGCGATATATAATTATATAATCTGTCCAAACACCTTTGTAATCACCATTAAACTCATTCAAATCTTTCCTCAGATTGACACACAAACACTCTGAAATGTTCGATTACTACAATATACTCATCGCACCACGCACACGCACACACACACACACCCACATACACACACACACACATATATATGAGATGAGGTATCATGATTACTTGTACTATTTACATGACTCGGACTGTTATCCTCATCTTCATTGCCATATCCACAACGTTTAGGTTGATGTACGCTTCGGCCTTCTTCAGGTGACTGGAATTTCTTCTATCGAGGGAGATTATTCTATTTCCACGTGCCATACCTCTTCTAGATGTCTCAGTTATTTCCCTTTAACTCAACTATCCAAATTTTGGTTCACTGTGGCCTGGTATTTTTGCTGTGGTCTGGTATTGAACTCACAACTCTTTGGGTCTAGTCTCTGGATTTAACCAATGTCTTTATCCTCTGGGGACATCTGTGTATGAATTTTTAGAACTTATAAAGCTAATGTCTCAGCAACTAAAACTGAAAGGCATTTACTAAAAGGCCCGATGTGTAATTAAGAAAATTTGACAAAATTAATATCGACTACAGGTTACAAATCAAATATAAACATATAAAAAAATAATATAACTATTATCTAATCTAGCAAGGACCTATATTTCTATGTTCAAAAACACATGCGTATACACACATACACAATAACATATACACGTACATACATACATACATATAGGCGTGTACACACATACACACACATATACCCATGTACACATATACATATATATATTCATATACATATATATATACACACATACATACACATACATATATGTATACATATACATACATAAACACACACACACACACATACATACATATACACATCCATCCATACACATCCACTCCTACATATATATTCATTTACACACATATATGCATAGGGACATACACATACGTGCACATAAACATATATACATCTATCCGTCTAACTATACATACATAAATACATATATATATATATATATATATATATTGTTTGTGTGTGTGTGTGTGTATGTGTGTGATTTGGGTATTTTTCTCATGAGATTTTTTGAATATTCAAGCCGATAGATGGAGATAAATAAATATACTGTTTAATTAATAAATAAAAACAGAGCATCTGCTCAAATATGGGTATCCATTAAAAATAATGTTTAAACAAATATATATATATATATATCAATACGAGACGCTATCCATTACTCCACCGTTCCTCCTTACATTCACTTACGTGCTAATACCCTTGGAAAAGGTATAAATCCTCTCCCCCCCCCAGCTATAGGTAAATAGCAGGACAGACTAGATTTCTATAGCGTTGAATGGCAACTAGTCCAGAAGAAGGACAACTTTAATTTGAATTTAAAACCCGCGTAGGGTTGTATGGCGCATCAGGTCTCTGTATCACCACTATAACCGAATCACATGTGCTTGTGTCTGGCTGTTGCTTCCTAGGAACTGAGCTGCTTGACCGTCCTACGTCGACAAAACGACGACAGAGTTCAGTATATATATATATATATATATATATATATATATAATTTTTCAAATACCCCAGGGAAAGGATTAACATCACTTCTCCTCAAAAGGACAGACAGGGGAGCCCTATAGCATCTATCACACCAATCCAACTATATATATATATATATATATATATATATATATATGATTATATATAGTGAGTTTGTGACAAGGGGTTTCACGTTTCTTACGATCGTCATATAAACTGATTAATATTTAAAATTTTGTATTTATATATGGTTGCATATATCGGTGTTTTTATAGTAGTGGAAGGAACGCCACTCATACGTACGCAGACATACATACACGCACGTTCCCGCATTGCAGCTCAAAAATAAACAACGCACTTGCATGAAAATAGGGACAAATTACCCATTGCACCCTGTATATGTGGGAGTTATTTCTGCCACACCTCATATATATATATATATATATATATATATATATTAATAAATATACATATTATCCCTCATCGATAGCACAACCTCAAGGCTCAGTGCAAATCACAAGAAGTTAAGGGAGACTTAAATGCCAAAGTACGCAAGCAGATGGAAGGGAGATAACTGGAACATTTGGACTAGGTACCCGCAACGAACGCCAAGAAAAATGGGTCCAATGGTGTACAGCTAATGAGAAGCCAACACATAGTTCCAAGAATATCCAAGGCGATTATGGACATGGACAAGATCAGGAGGAGAAACTAAAAACCAAATCGACTGCATAATGATCAACAAGAGGTTCAGGAATGTAGTTGAGCACTACAAAAACTATCCAAGTGCCGAATGCGGAAGTGATCAGCTTCCTGTTATATGTAAACTAAGAATGAAACTTCGGAAACTGAAGAAGCCTAACACAGCACCCGAATTGCAATACAGCAGACTCCTGAGTGACCAGAACCTGAAGGGTAAATATATGGAGAATATGAAAAGAAGATAAGAGGGACAAAATGGAAATGTAAACTTGAAATGGGACTCATTAAAAGAAGCCTTAGTGACATCAGCAAACGACATAATCCCAAAGGAGAATGGACGATGAAGAAAAAATGAATGGATCACCGATGAGATTCTCGACATGTTGCAAAGGAGACAGAAAACAATTCAAGACATGGAATGGCATGCAGGAAACTATACAACGAAATAAGGGACAAATGCAGGCAGACTAATGAAGAAAGACTCAACAAAAAATGTGAAAAAATACAGAGAATGATTATCATCGATAAAGGAGATATGCATAAAAAATATATGAAACTAACAGGATAAAAGACATGCTTATTAATAGGCTGCATAAAATCCAAGGATAGAACGCTCATATTAGAGAATGAAAAATCTTCAGCACCAGAACAAATATAATGGAAATCTCTTCAGCGAGGAAAGAAAACAACCGGCAATACAGAGAAATACTGAATGGCCGGAAATACTAAAAACCGAATTAAAAGCTGAATTGGCCAAATTGAACAGAAACAAAGCGGCAGGACCAGACGGAATTGTAATAGAGATGATGGCAGCCTTAGATGATTTCGGCATAGGCAAGATTACAGAAATAATAAATGAAATCTACAACAGTGGTTATATACCGAAAAATCTAATCAGATCTATTTTCATATCACTGCGTAAGAAACTAAGTTCAAACTCCACCGAATAATCAAAATAATGTGCCACATAACAAAATTCATCATGCGAATTCGGATGAATAGAGCGCGCAGCAGAATCAGACCAAAGATAGGACAAGAACAGTGCGGGTTTGTTAAAAACACCGGAACAAGAACGCGATATGTATGCTCACAATGTTATCAGAAAGAGCCATACATATACAGAAGGACGTGTATCTGTGTTTTATAGACTACGCAAAGCGTTCGACAAAGTATGCCACAAAGATCTGTTAGAGCTGATCAGCAACCTTGACATATTCGAAAAAATGACATTAGAGTAATCAAAAATCTCTAGTGGCATGCGGATAAAAAATGAATTCAGCAGATATACAGAAATAGAAATGGGTGTAAGGCAAGGGTGTGTCTTCTTATTCAACCTATAAAGCTAAGCAGTTCTGAGAGAATTAGAAGTCCTACCAGGATTCATCATTGGCGGTCACAATCTTAACAAGATAAGATATGCAGATGGCACAGTGTTGATAGCAGACACGGAAAGGAAATTACAAAACCTTCTACAGAAGGTAGCGGAGGAGAGCAAGGAGAAAGGACTGCGCATGAACTACAAGAAAACTGAATGCATGGTCATCATCAAAAAGATAAGCTCTTAACGGTCGGGGACACTAAAATCAAGCAGATACAGAAATTTGAATATCTGGGAAGTGTTCTAACAGAGGATAGAAAGTGCGACTAAGATCTGGACGCATTGGGATAGCCAAAAAGGCATTCAAAAAAACTAAGCAGAGTATTGCGAGACAGGAAAGTTTTGTTGGGAACAAAGAAAAGAGTACTGAACTGTTACGTGATATCTCTAAACAGAGACAGAGGCATATGGGAGAATGACACATGAGCAAAATGCGATGCGTTCGTTCTCCCATGTGAAGATCATTCTTTGCATCAGGAATTCTGTTACGTAATATATGTCCTCCTCACAGATGAAGAGACTTGAAGCAACAGAAATGTGGTTCTACAGAAGGATGCTGAGGATGCCATGTACCGAATATGTGAGCAACGACAACGTTTTGGAGAGAATGGAATCAAAGAGGAAAACTTAAGTATAAGTTTCCAGTTTTCAGGAAGAGGCAGTTGAAATTTCTGGGGCACGTAACGAGGAAGGAGAGCTTGGAAAATCTGATACTCACAAGTCGAATAGAGGGGAAGAATGACAGGGGAGAGCAGCACTTGACATGATGGGCTTGAGCAAGTGGATGGCAGAACAGGGTTTGCAAGAAATAGCAAAAAGACGAAGCTTATTAAGAGCTACAAGGGACTGGAGGGTGTGGAGGATCATGATCGTCTACGTCCTGAAGGAACATGGCGCGTGAAAGAAGCTAAACTCCAACCTGAATCAGCGACCTCAAGGCAAATTTGAATAATATAGCACATTGTTATCACATAATGAATCGGAGTGGGACGAGGATCAATTTCGGGTAATTAAAACACTTCCTAATCATAAAGCTTTAGTAATTACGAAATCTGACAAAGCTACTGGCGTCATTATCCTTGACTATCAAAATTATGTTAACAAGATGATGACAATTCTTGGGGATTCCTCTAAATTTGTCCGGTTAGGCTCCATAGATAAATTTGATTCTACATTATCTATTGAGGCCATGTTCCAAAAACATCTGATTAAGTGGGTAAAAAATGGAAAATTGCCCACTGATATTTCAAATTTGATTAGACCCTCGGGCTCCATTTGTCCTCGTCTCTATGGCTTACCCAAAACTCATAAAGTTGGAACACCATTGAAACCTATTCTATCTATGATTGTGTCTTCCCAACACGGTGTGGCTAAATGGCTTTCCACTATACTGCAACCGTTTTTTGAGCAATATAACTCTGCTTGTATTAAAGATTCATTTGAATTCTCTCGTTTTAAGCAGTGTTATTCGCCTACGGATAAATTTATGTGTTCATATGATATTGCAAGTTTATTTACTTGCGTTCTACTTGCTGAAACTATTGATATATGTGCTGATGCCTTATATCATAGTCAATTGTCTCCGCCTGTTATTCCGGAGGACGTGTTTGTTGAACTGATGAAATTTGCCACGATGTCAGTTGAGTTCAGTTTCGACGGCATCATGTACAGGCAGATTGATGGTGTTTCCATGGGTTTCCCTTTGGGGCCAATCTTAGCAAATATCTTTGTTGGGTTCCAGGAAGAGAGTGTACTACTAAAATCTGATAAACCTGACGTTTATTTCCGTTACGTCGATAACACTTTTTGTCTCTTCGATAACGAGATTAAAGCGGACCAATTTCTTGCGTCCCTTAACAATATACATCCGGCCTTGAAAATTACACAGGAAATGAAGGTTGGTTCATCTCTTCCCTTTCTCGATGTACTGGTCAGCAGTTACTTTTGTTTACCGTAAACCGGCGTTTACTGGTTTGTATATCGGTTGGGATTCTTTTTGTCACAGGAAGCGCAAAATCAATTTAATTAAGACCCTTACCCATAGGGCTCTCATGATCTGTTCAGACATCAAATTGGATGATGAACTTAGGTTTATTATTTCTACTCTCTGCAACAATGCCTACCCATTAGGCATTGTTTAAGCAATTATTAAGAATTAAATTGATGAATTTAACAAATTCAAACCTGCTATAGTAAAAAGATGTCCTGTGTACCTACGCCTTCCTTGACTAGGTAGTATCAGTGATAGGTTTGCTAAGCAGGTTTCCACCGCAGTTCGACATTGTTACTTTGCCGCTAACACTCGTGTTGTTTTCTCTGCCAGTCCCGTCCTTCCGTCTATACGTAAGGATGTTCTCCCACCACATCATAATAGTTGACTAATTTATTCCTTTAAATGTAGTTGCGGTTCGCACTACATAGGGAGAACGACGCAAAGGCTATATGTTAGAATAAAACAACACGTTCCAGCGAAAATCCGAAACCGAAGGCACACTCCCTCGGACATTTTGACCAATACATACGGGTCTTTCATCGAAGAACACCTTTAAAATAGCCATAATTGTGCTGTTAGTTTTAGTGCGGACGCTTTTACCATCCTTAGCAAGTCCCACTCAAATTACCATCTAAAAGTGTTGGAGGCCATCTATATTCTATCATTAAAGTCTTCTCTATGTAAATAGAAGGACTTTGTATTAGGCCTCCATTTAAATCATTTTTTCTTTCCCCCAATACACTTTGTCTATTGTTCTTTTATATAATTTACTTTATTTACCTCGATTTAGCTAAAAAAATTCAAATAGTATCGAAAAAATATGTAATATCGAAAAACATATCGAAATGAAACAACATTTAAAAATAATAATAATATTATAATATCGTAATAATAATAATAATAATAATAATAATAATAATAATACCAATGAGAGAAATAATAATAATAATCAACTAATCATAATACCAATAAGATGAATAATGGCAGAGTAATAATGATGAAATGGTAATATTCGATCTGTTATAAATACCCACTTAACCATATATATATTCCTACATATATGTACACATAAACCCACACACACATATACAAATACCTATACACCTCCACACACACACATATATATATACATATATACATATACACACATATACACTTAAATATATACACACATATACATATATATACATACATATATGTACATATATATACACATATACATAAAAATATACACACATATACATCCATATATATATATATATATATATATACATACATATATATCCATACAGGTACACTTATACACGTATATATATGTGTGTATGTATGCATCCACACATACAAATACAAGCAAGTAAATACCCTCATATAAACGCCTACATGCACATGCACATGCACACACATATGTGTATACTTATAAATACCATATAATCACCTACAAATGTCAACACAATTATATGAACACATATCAACACACATATGCCCATATACAAATATCTTTACGCAATTACAGTATAACATAAGCAATTAATCCCATATATAGACACCAGGTGTTATTTCATGTCTAGATAATTTAAAATTCCGGAGTTTCCATGAACAGGCTTCCCAAATATTAGATGTTTGTTATTTTGAGACGATGTCTGTGACTGCATTTGAAGATAATTTCATTGCGGTGATTTAGTAATTCCTCAGGTTCATTATGTTTGATTATTAACATTAATATTATTATTTTTTGTTTATTTTATATTCACATTATATTATTTTTCCTTTTATCCTATTTTATTTTGTTGGTAGTCTTTAAATTAATTTCAAGCGTTAACTGTAAACTATATTAATCTGTATTTTTGAAATTAACTGCAATATACCTATATATGTTAATTTATTCTTCTTTTTCTTCTTTCCCCACTTTTTCCTCCCATCCCTGCTTCCACATTTGCTTTCTTACATCTTTTCTTTTTTTTTAGTCTCTTTTCCTGTGAGATGACCTATTAAATAGGTCAATGCCTGGTCCTTACTCCCTCCCTTATTCTTAAGTATTTTAATAAAAATAGATTTAAAATTATTCCTTTCTCTCCCTTCCTTCTCTATTTTCGACCATATCTATCTTCGTCCTCCCCCTCTATCTATCACTTTACTTCAACTTAAAACTACCCCTCAAAAGCGTACAAAAATAATACGTAAATTTAAAACCATTTTTTTATGCTTGGAAATGTGAACTGAGGAACCAGGAAAAAAAAATATAATCAATGGATCCTTAAAGTTGTCCGTTTGTTTTAATTTTAATTAGATTTATATTCTCCCCGGTTTGACATTGAGTTCTCTGGGTTACATCCTCCTTGGGATTATCTATACGGATTACTAGACTTTTCATTACCTATCTATATATATATATATATATATATATATATATTGCTGACATTTTCTTTTATTATTTTATTCTATCTGCTTGTATTTTAGAAGCCAATAGAAGAGCGGATCCTTGTCGGCATATTTCCTGTGGAGAGTCAGAATGATTTCCTCGTTAGCGACATCATTTACGTTTGTTTCGTACATTACTAGGTAAATTTTGAAGATCTTCTAACCATTTGTCCAAGATACCCGTTCTTTTTGCTCCTTGTTCACCGCCTAAAAAATTGAGGTCCTCTATGTACATGAAATGGTTCACTTTTTCTTGTGATCTGATGAATTTGTAACTTTTTAATCATTGTGTGATGACCAATAATCAAGTTGAAAATGATTCTCCTTGAAAGATACATTTTGCATTTTAACTCCTGTCAGATACTGTTATCTTGTGATTAGTACCACTTTAAAATTTTCCATTGTCTATTATGGAATTTTAGTATTTGTTTTGAGATATCAGGCATTCATTTTTTTCATGGTTACGGAATCATGTCGCTCTTTTTGCTGTCTATCCATACTACGGCTAGATTATTATTTCCCGTTTTAACTGTTTTCAGTATTTTTTTTATAAGGGGTTACATATATAATCACACCACTGTTTCCTTTTTCAGTATTCTTTCTTTTCCCTAGCAAAAAGTCCAGGTTTTTCTCGTGTGTAATCGATCTTCTCAGTCATTTATAATGTTAAGATATAATTGGTATAAGCGTGTTATCGGTCTATAGTCGCTTAGAAAAGTTCTATTAGTAGTTGTTTGGATTACAAAGAACTTTCCCACATTTTCATCCATTCGGAGATCGTTGCTCCTTTCAAACATTTGTGTAATTGTTGTGAAGGTTTTATATGAACAGTCGCGAAATATTCCACTCTTTTTAACTGTTGTCTTGACTACTTTCGCCTTCACCTTTTGCATCACTTTTTTCTCTTTATTCATCGACGTCTACTTGGTTGTTTACGCGCGCACTAAACCTTTATTTCATTTAACTACTAGCATAAGACCAGTAAAGATATCAAGATAAATTATGCATGGTTCGGCATATATACGTCAGATATATATCTGTGTAATCAGCACAGAATCGCTACCCGGCAGTTCTGCATAAGATCCATGGAATTTATGAACACATAATTCAATAGCTATAAAAGTTAATATTACCGTTGCTGTTGAAGCATTAGAACACAAGAGCAATGGATATGACATTTGCAGTTATTGTTAATTTTATGTACATGCATGACTGAATATATGCAGAGAGACAAAGAAAAACTCAGTTGAATCACATTCTTCAATATTTTATATATGGTCATTATTACTAATGAATTTCTTTAAATTTTTCCTCTTGTCTGCTTTCGTCTTCTTCTACATCTCCCTTTTCTTCTCATTATTATTATTATTATTATTATTATTATTATTATTATTATTCGCCGTCTTCTTCTTGGCTACCTTCGTCTTATCCGACTACGTCTCCTTTTTCTTCTCATTATTACTATTATTATTATTATTATTATTATTATTATTGTCCTTCTCCGCCGTCTTCTTGGCTACCTTTGTCTTCTACATTTCCTTTTTCTTCTATTATTGCAATTATTGTTATTATTGTCTTCGGCTACCTTCTTCTTCTTCTTCTTCTTCTTATTATTATTATTATTATTATTATTATTATTATTATTATTGTTGTTGTTGTTGTTGTTGTTGTTGTTGTCCTTTATCGCCTTCTTCTTTTTGGCTACCTTCGTCTTCTTCTTCTATATCTCCTTTTTCTTCTCACCATTATTATTATTATCATTATTATTTGCTATTATTATTATTATTTCATCGTATTCATTTTGGCTGTTCTCACTATTATTATTATTATTATTATTATAATTACTATTATTATTTTTATTATTATTCACTGTTTTTATTATTATTATTATCATTATTATTATTATTTCTTCATCGCATTTATATTGGCTACCTCCGCCATCATCCTCTACATCTCCTTTTTCTTCTATTCTAATTATTATTATTATTATTATTATTATTATTATTATTATTATCCTTCTCTACCGTATTCTTGTTGTCTATCTCCGACTTCTATATTTCCTTTTTATTCTCACCATTATTATTAATTGTTTGCATTTATATAGACACACACACACATGCATACACCTTTCAAGAAATTCCATTTACAGTCCGTAATAATTATCTGAGATTGGAAATTTTGCCGTTTTCATGTTTTGTTTTTTTTTTGTTTTTGATTTTTGTTTTTTCTTCTCTGCTTTTATTCTTTTTTCTCTCGTCTTTTTGTGTCATTGCTAGGATTTATCATTCGTCTAGGATTGTTTTGTTTTTTTTTATTTTCTGTCGACCTCCAAAATCGAAACATGAATAATTTCGAAATGCTGATTACTTTGCTCCATTATCCTCCAGATTATCTCAACGCTTTTTTGTCTACGAATTGCCCCCCCACTTTCCATCCACCACATCCACCTTTTTTGTTTTCGCCCGAATTTTCATTTATTTTTCATCTCACTCTCTTAATGTCGATCTATCTATCTATCTGTCTTAGTTTGATATATATTTATCAATGTATTTTCGTTTGATTATATCTATCTATCGCGGTCTTTTCATATCTATCTACATACATACATACATATATATATATATATATATATATATATATATATATATATATATATAAATTTATCCTATTTATCCTATCTACACTTTTTTTTTAAATCATATATATCTGTCAAGTATGAATATATCTCTTATCTGATAATATCTATCGATCTATCTATCGCAGTCTTTTCATATCTATTATATATATATATATATATATATATATATATATATATATATATATATATATATATATATATATATTTTCTGATTATATCTATCACACCCTTTTTCATATATATATATATATATGAATTTGATTATATCTATTTTATCTAATTATAAATATCTATATTTATCTCCCCTTTCTCTTTTCTCTCTTTATATATATATATATATATATATATATATATATATATATATATATATATATATATATATATATATATATAAATATATATATATATATATATAAATAGAAAGATAGATAAAAAAATAAAAATATAAAATGCGATATATATATATATATATATATATATATATATATATATATATATATATATATATCGCATTTTTATATCTATCGCTATCTTAGTTTGATTATATCTATCTTTCTATTTATCATCTATATGTCGCTGTCTTTTCATATCTATCTATCGAACATCTATCTATATATCTTATTCGGGCTCTTTTTATCTCTCTATTCTAGCTTGAAACTATTAGTTCTTTCTTCATTGTATTTGCATTCTGTTTTTGGACATTATTTTCTATTTGCGTTTATACACCGACATATATGCATGCGTTTGCATTAATGCAAACTATCTTCTACATATATACTTACATACGCTTCTCTCTCTCTCTCTCTCTCTCTCTATATATATATATATATATATATATATATATATATATATATATATGTTATTCATTTATTCATATATATGTGTGTGTAATATATGCATACATATCTATATATCACATTAGAAAAAGTCTTTTGTTGCTCTATATTTATTGCAACGCTAAATCATTTTTATCTTTCGCATATTTAATAAAACCTTTCATTGGTATTTCATTATCATAGACTCTCAAATACATGTACACGCATCAATGTATAAGCATTATATATATATGTGTGTGTGTGTGTGTATGCGTGTGTATGTGTGTTTATGTGTGTATGTTTTTGTGTGTGTGTAAAACGTGATAGTACACAGAGATTAACAAAAGAAATCATAAGACTAACAAAAATATCGTTGGACATTTAAAAGCCGAAAAAATGCAGACAAAAATAGCCTCCATTGATTTACTCGAGTATCGTTTTATACTAGATAATATCCGTTTTGTATATCGTCTGCTTTCTTCATTCAAACGAAATTCCGCCATCTTTCACATCCCAGCAGACATAGCGGCCTGCGGCTGATGTTTTCAGGCAGTTTTATTTTTTCTTTATCGTCTATATCAATTCCCTCCCATCACCGGCATCCCCACCAACCATTCGAGGTCCGCTGCCACCGATATTGCTGAGAAATAAAATTCTTTTCTGAATGGAAAAAATATTCTATGAAAGCTGAGGAACTGTGAGATTTTCGGACAAAAGTTTCGCCGCTCTAAAGAAAAAAAATGTAGTGGGGAGGGAAAGAGTAAGAAAAAAAAAAAGAAGGAATTTTAGAAGACGTCCCAAAGGGAACAAGTCGACAAAATGAAAGAAATTTCATTTCCTCCTATTTTTCATTTCTTTCTCTTTTTATTCTGTTTTTTTTTTTTTCCTTTTCTGTTCATTTCATTTTATTTCTTCTCTTCCCTATATTTTATTCATTTTTTTTTTCGATCACGCTTGCTTTTATCACTTTCTTTTTAGCTTTTTCCTTGTTCTTTCCTCATTCTTTTGTATTTATTCGTCTTTTGATTTCGTTACTTTTTCTTTCTTCTTTCCTTTACGTCGCTCTATCCATGTCAATTTATTTTTTTCTCGATTCTTCTTTTTCCTCTTCATTCTTTATTCATTCTTTCTTTTTCTTTATTTCTTTCTTAATATTTTTTTAATTCTTTCCATAAATTTCTTCAGTTTTTGCCATTCATACTTTTCGTCTGATTTCTATTTTTTCACTAAATTCTTCGAAATTTTCTTTAATCCGAATCTTACAATTGTACAAGGAGCATTAGTAAAGATCGAATTTATTAACATCAGTGTAAGTTAAACTTGTTAACCATTACATTTACGAGCATTACT
This sequence comes from Acanthosepion pharaonis, assembly GCA_903632075.3. Lineage (NCBI taxonomy): Eukaryota > Metazoa > Mollusca > Cephalopoda > Sepiida > Sepiidae > Acanthosepion > Acanthosepion pharaonis. Next base: position 945,536 of record CAHIKZ030005201.1, on the reverse strand, counting down.
TTACGACAGACTCGCTTCAGTGGTTCTTATGTAATTTTTTATTTATAGTTTTATTTCATTTTTCCTTTCCTTTCTATATTTTTGCAATACTTGCAATTTCCTTCTCTAATATTCAGCAGTTTTCCTTCAATTTCCTTCTTTCCTGGTTTCATTTTTCCTTTAAATTTATGTCGTTTACCGGATTCCATAAAATTGCGTACAAAATATTCGCCATTAAATAACCCATAGAGATTATTATGCCGCTAAACAAGCAAACCAAACTTTATCGGTTTGTCCTTTTTTTTCTAGCAAAATTAATGACTTTCCTTCATTGCTTTCAAAAATATATTTTGGATTTTACGCGTTTATATTTTCTTTGTTTGAACTTTTAATTTAAACGATACAACAAAATGTATACGTACATACACGCCAACACAGACGTGCATATATATATGCCAAACCCACTGTAACTGTAGAGTAAATAACGAATGTTCCTTAAATGGCAATTACTTGCAAAACTATGTAATATACCAAGCCACTGTAAAATCAGGAGATAACGAAAATAATATTCATAGGAGCAACTGAAGGTTCCTGGGAACAGAGAAACTATACACAAAATATCCTTTACAAATTGTAAATACGGGAACAGTACAATGTTTTCTAAACATATATGGGAAATTAAAAAGAAAAAAACAAATTTCATAGAAAATTCCATAGAAAATAAGGAAAACAATATCACTCTATAACAATTTGGAGGAGAAAATAACTATAATTACCTCCCCAGACCAACACAAGTTACTACATAAATGATCAGAACATATTTTACTACGTTGCTTAATAATGGAAAAGTAAAAATGAATACCTTGTAAAATGCCACTGTGATACATTCAAATATATAGACTATATACAATGCACATAATGCAACTTATTTTAATCAATGCCAATATCTTAAAGTAAAACATAACGCCGAGAAAATAAATATATACAGTAAATAAAAATGTTAATATATTAAGTAAATAATAAAGAAATTAACAAACTACGAATGCACATATAAACACAAATAAATGTAATAATAATGATCGACAACAAATAATTAAGTAATCAATAATAAATAATGTTAAAAGTTAACAAACAACATTATAAAATAGCTACAAATAACTGCATTTGAATCCACAATTATTATAATATCGTCTAGAATAATTTGAAACATAACTGTTACCGTTTACTCAATAACCGTTAGCATAATACAATAAACCTTATTACCCATAATGCATCATTGACCAGTATATATAAACACTCGAGCCAAATGACAACACACATCATCTGAAGATTACATTCAAGCATGAAACAGACTGCTGTGCTCGGTGTTGACCTCAGTGCCCACTTTTACATTTGCATACGCCCTGTCTCTGATATTGAGCGTATGTAAAACTATATTTTATATATATATATATATATATATATATATATATATATATATATATATATGGGATATTTCGGGTAGCAATTTTTGTTTTATACAATTTCTATTGTAAGACCAACGACAGCACTAATGTTAAGAAATTTTTGTTTATTTTGTCTGTATTTCGAATCATTTCCCTGGTTCGGGTGAAAATTTAAATATAATTTGTTCAATATCTGAATTCTTTCATTTTTAATAAACCATTATTAAACATTTGATTTTGTAGTCTGTCGGTTTCATTTTTCTCAAGTATCGTGTTTTCATAGGTCAAATCAGTTTTTATGTTATTTTATTTTGTTTTTTCTTTCAGTATCGCTTCTTCACGCATCAGTTCGTATTGTCGTATCTTTTTTTCATAGGAAATATATTTAGTGTTTGCTCTTAAATTTGATAAAATTTAATCGGTGTAGAGTTGTTTGCATCTCATGCTTAATATTTTCTTATATTTGTAGTCATTAGAGTATTTTGTGTTATTGGCAAGGATTTGTTAGATTTCTTGTTGTGCCTTCTTGTTGCGTTCTTTGGTGATATGATTATGAATTATCATCAGATAAATGCGAAAATAGTCGACGCGATCATGTAGTGAATACGTAACTAATGTTTATGTTGATTAAAGTCTCCTTATTACTGAGATACTCTCTAGGTGAGCAAGCGAATTCCTAGATAACATTAGTTTGTCAAAGTTTTGAATTTTTCTTCTTGTATATGTAACCTTCGTAGAGATGGTGTCTCGATAATAGCACTCGGAGTACCTGGACTACTATAAATGTCTTAGTTAGGCATCAGGTAGAGCATCCGGCCTTGTAAAACCATGCCTAAAAACATTACGACACATCCTTTTTCAGGCAGGACACACTTTACTTTACTGTATGAGAAAAAAAAAACACGGTTATGTATGTATGTATGTATGTATGTATTTTGAGGGTGATCATATTGGAGTCTTATATTTTTGTAATAAGTCATGAGTTTAAATTGTTTAATTTTTGCCATTAGCTCATATATAATGATATATAGAGTTACTTATATTTTTTTCGTCTAGTTTATTGCCGCTGTGTAGCTTAATACTATAGTGGCTTTATATATATATATATATATATATATATATATATATATATATATATATATATATATATATATTATTATTTAGGCAAACCCCTTCATTTATGCATGCTTCATTAAAAACGACAGGCAAGGTACTACGATTAAGCTTTTTATTTAATTTTTCTTGTTTTTCGAACAAGAACTTTCTTTTTTGGACACAGAGTGTGCAGAAACTATCCAAATGTTCTATAGTTCCGAGCGATTTCAGATATTCTTTAGAAATTATCAAGGATGATTTTATTTTTTCAGTTTAATTGAGTGTGTGCGTTATGTGTATGTTTTTAGTGTGTTATAAAGATGTTTTAATTTCCGAATACGGTTAACACATTGTGGCCTTGTTCGTAGTTAATATTGTTAGAAGTTGCCTTTTTCTTTTTTATTATTAGGGCTTCCATTATCTTTAATCTTTTTTTACAGGTGGATGAGGTTATTATGTTTGTGTTTTCTACTAGCATGTTTCGAATGGAGCCTGGCATATATATATATATATATATATATATATATATATATATATATATATATATATATATATATTCTGTGTATTTAGGCAAAAATGTTCTTTAACGCAAATACCAATAAAACGACATTTTGTGTCGATTAATTTTAAAGATTGATTAGTTCAAAATAACGAATAATCCTTCTCAAACAAGGAGGTAATTCTTTCAGACAATCTCCGAAGGTCATTTCAGAAGAAAAGTGCAGGAGATATTGTCCAAGCTTTCGACTTTCTTAAGTCATCATCAGGGCAGGTAGAAACAACTGATGTGTTTTGTAAGTAAGTGTAGTGACGTAAGACAATTGTGATGTAAGCAAAAAGTTGATCATTAAAATTAATTGTCACAAAATGTCTGCCGTATTTAATGTATATATGTATATATTTGTAGGAATAAATTTTTAATGATATTTTGATCTAATATATTTTGTTTGTTTTTTGTTATATTTTTTGTCCAGCCAATAACTTACATCGTCAACCACAAATGCCATATTCATGAGTCACATTTGCATCAGTTGCAACATCCAGTAATTGATTTGAAACATTTCCAGAACATTGCCTTTTGTATGAATAACATTTTTAGTCACCATTTTGGATTTAAACTCAACCTCAATCTGAAGTGAAACTCGTACATACGGGTCCATCGCTAAAGAGGCTTAAAAATTGTCGGTAACCTGTACTGCTTCAGCAAGTACATAACTCTTCACGCTGTCCTCTAACTTTATAAGAACCAGATTAGGCCGAAATTGTTGTATTGCTACCATATATTGGCAGAAGCTGCCCAGTCTTCACTTTTCGGTTTCGATAAAATCCAAAAGCGTCTCTGCGTCCTTGTGGGTGATGAATTATTTTACACCTTACAACCCATATCCCCCAGACGAAATTTTACAAGCCTCTCGCTTCCTTGGCGCCCTTTCTCTATTTCCATGGAAAGTGTTCAGATAAACTACATTCCACTAGGACCCGCCATGCCACGCACATTGTAACGAACCCCTCTCACTCCCTTCGTATTCCATTAGTGAGACCTAAGTTTCACTCAAGCAGCTTCTTCTCACGAATCGCTGCTTTGTGGAAACGACTTCCTAGATCACTACAATATTCACCTATTCAAATCTGAAGTTAACCATTATCTTCCCCACATATCCCTGTGCCTCTTACCCGAACACTCTACCATGAGTGGCTCTTGGGCTTGTACTAGATAAACATCTTTATAAAAATACAATAGTTGAGTACTTCTTTTGTCCATCACCTCGTAAGATCCTACAATATTAAGCAATGCCAGGGCGTGAAATATTTCCAAGTAATGAATAAAAATGTTCTTCGCCAAACTCACTCGCCGAGCATCGAAAGAAGAGAAAGTCTATACCATCGGGTTGCTAGTGAGCAGGGTTAGGGTTAGGGTTAGAGTATTCCTTCTCCTAGTTGACTACCGTAATGAAGGTTAAGGTGGGACAACACACCCAACAGTCTGTGGTGCTAGATAACCGCCCACCCAGCAAGAAGGTTCATCCGCTCTTTGAGAGATCTGTTTTTAATTCTGCTGCTACCCACCTTCCTCACCGGAAAAGCCTGACGGGGAAACCGGTTTATTCGCCGAGAAGCCAACCATGCAGCAGGTAGTACTGAGTTACACGGTATCAACCTCATTCATCGAATGAGCTGACACTATATAGAATTTTAGATTAACCTATTCTGGTACAAGGTTATGTGTATAGGGGCAGACAATATCAGGATACAACAGTAGTAGTATATGGGACTAGCTTGATAGTCTATGGGCCTAGCTTGATAGCCATCACTCAACAATGACTTAAATGAGGAATATTCTTATTTATATTGTAAAGTAAATATAATTTAGTAAAATTTTAAGTTTTATTTTATTTTAAGAGACACAAGATTAGGTCTCTTCGAATTGAACTCAACACTTCAACCATTACCAAACGAGGGTCGCTTACTAACCATTGCTAAAAGACAAAAATCAACAATGTATGTGTTTGCGTGTTATAGAGAAAATATTAAAACGAGTAAACATCCTCAATAATTACATTTTGCAGTCTCTCTCTCTCCGATCTTTTTTCTCTTCCTCTTTATCTTTCATCTACTCTTTCTCTCTCCCTCTCTCTCTCTCTCACTCTCTTTCTCTAGCTTTTCTCTTCTTCCTACCTCTCTCACTTTCCCTATTTTTCTTCCTTCTCTGTTCCTCTCGGGTCTCTCTTATTTCTCCTCTCTTCTCATCTCTTTCTATCCACCTTCACTTTTCCTCTCTTCTCTTGCTCTCATCACCTCTTTCTCCGCCATTTCCTTCTCTCTCTCTTCTTCTTCTTCTTCTTCTTCTTCTTCTCCATACTCTGTTATCTATCTCTCCGTTATTTCTCTCTTTTTCTCTCTTCGTCTCTCTTCGTCTTTCTTCTTTTTCCATTCCTTCCATCTATTTTACCTTTCTTTTTGCCGCTCTTTCTCTCCCTTTTCTCCTCCTCTCTTCCTTCTCTCCCACCTCTCTTTCTCATTTTTATATTTCTCTCCCGTTTCCTCTCTTTCTCTCTATTCACTGTTACTCTCCTTCCTCACCTTCTCTCTCTTCTATTTCTATCCTTCCTCTCTTTCTATTCCTCTTCTCATTCTCATCCTCCACGTTTTCCTCTCTTACTCTCCTTGAACGCTTTCTTTCCTCTCTCCTATTTCTTTCTCTCACTACTTCTCTCTTTCTATTCCTCTTCTCGTTCTCATCCTCCACTCTCTCCTCTCTTTCTCTTCTTCAACGCTTACTCCTACTTCTTTCGCTCTGTACAGAACAGGACCACAGCACCTGGGAATCCAGTTCAGATCGAACACACATCTACTGTTCTGGATTAAGGATATAACTTGCTATCTTTCTACAACAAAAGATTTCAATATTTAAGAAGATAATCATTGACGACGTTAATATAGCACCTAGAACAAAGTAACCTCACTCTATTTGACGGAACTAACCGCTGTTGTGGGAGTGAAAATATTTAAGGTTAATTTTGTGAACCACAAAAGTAAATTGGGGCAATGAGAAACAAAAAAAAAATGCTGCACGTAAATGATCTACCGTTAAAATCAGCCTTCGAAATCTTGGTTTGATGCTGCACTCGAACAATGAACACTGTCATCTCTATCTATAAAAGACAGGATGTGTGTGTGTGTGTGTGTGTGTGTGTGTGTGTGTGTGTGTGTGTGTGTGTGTGTGTGTGTGTGTGTGTGTAACGAATGCACGGCCGCAATTTTCGACGGAGTGCACCAAAATTTACATGCACATGCTCCAAGTTAGCGGAAAAGGCCAAGACCGATTTTGCATTTCCCAACTCCCATCGATAGTGGAAATAATCGATTTTTTCATGCTTCTACGGCAGTTTTCATGTAGTTTGCGGTCATTTTCTACTGGCCAGGGTGATAGCCTATAGCTGGCTGCCACGAATAGGCAGGAAGGTTCTATTGGCCAGCAGAGAGCCAACAGCTGACTGACACGAATGTTAAGTAGCATGCTAGCATGCAAAAAAAAAAAATCGATAGCTGCATTCGTCAAGTGGGAAAATTTTAAATCTTTATGGCAATTTTCATTCGCTTTGCTTAAACTGAACGTTGATTCTGATTCCGCAGAACTGGGTTGGCTGTGAAAAGTATTTGTTGTTAACATTCTTTTTTTCATTCGGTTTTTCCAGTTACGAGTCATTTTTTAAAGCTGATCGTTTTGTGTTCATTTTGTTTACTTCTTTTTTCATTACAGATTTAATGTTTAGTATAGAGCTTAGAAAACATTCGCAGTGTGAGATAGACAAGAAGTAAGTCATGTAGCAACATCAGCACGGAAAAAACACTCCTTTAAAAGGCAAGGAAGGGCAAAATATTTTAAGTCAAGTGATAGCGATTGCTGTATGAGTCGTACGATTTTTGAATCGGACTATTCTGCTAATAAGACTGAGAAAATTTCAACCGCATTTTTTTTCTCTTTCCGTTTTATTCACGATTTTCTTTCTTCTACTTTTTTTTTCTTTTTTTATATATTTTTGCATCTATTCCATTTTTTTGTTTCATTTTTATGTCTGTCCCACCGCTCAGTTCTTTATTTTATTTTATCGTCTGTTTTTCCTTCTTTCCGCCACTCATTTCTTCTTTTACCATTGCTCAATTTTTTTTTAATTTCTTGGCGACATCCATTTTCCCCTCCTCTTTCTTTCTCTCTCATTTTTGCCATGTTACCCAACTTTCTGCCTTCTTTTCATCCACTTCTTATCTCTAAACACGAAAGGAAAAAAAAAAAACACACCGCGATTTCATTGGCTGACAATCATTTCTTAATAACTTGCCTCTTGTGTCCAGTCTTTTCGTCTTCACATTCAGATATTTTCAAACAAGAATCACAGATAAAGAATAGACGTCGGACATTTTGTTAAATCGACAAAATGCAACTTAAGCCAGTAAAGTAGGTCAACCGGAAGTTATCTTGAATCTCACTCTCATTCCATTACAACGACTTACACCCATAGAATTTTGCTGATTAAGCTAGACTATTAGAAGTTTTTCCATGAATATTAAAAAATATTTTTTTGCTGAACTGATTGATAGTTGTTGCTTACGTCGGTAGATTATTGACGATACGATGACAACAACTGAAAATTTCAGTAATGAAAGTTTGAGGAAACTTGTTCCTTTTTAGTTAAACGTTTTTGAACAAGAAAATTAAGAAATTAAATCATCTCTGCAAATTGAAGCTTGAATTATATTTTTGGACTTCTAAGGGACATGAATAAATCGTTAACACTGACAGAAATAACATTTACTACACGTGGAAAATACCTAATGTACAAATATGTTTTAACCCTCACCCTACTGACATGAACACACACACACACACACAATATTCTTCTATGAGTTCTTCGGACTAATGTTCTGTTCCTTGGGCGAGTGCTCTCTATGTCTTATAATTTCGCCGATCTTCCATCGTTGTCTGAGATTCTGAAAAGTGAGTGTCACTATTTTAAGGCTGGTTCGAACTAATATTTTTATTCATGATGTTCAAGAAATATAGGGTGTTTCATTAAGACGGATTATATATAAGGGTGTTTCATTAAGACGGATTAAAGTCAGCAGTAAATAAATCAGTGTTATTAGTGAACATTTATTTATTTCTCTATTGGATTATGTTATTTAAGTCATGGCAATTATGTGTGAAAAAATATCGCCCGAATATCTGCCAAAGCTTCGGCGACAAACCTCCACTCGATGATCAAAATTTTTTGATGACGTCTCTGCTTAGTTGCTTCTCGATCTCACCAATATGCCTTATTATTTCATCCTTCAGCTGTTGAATTGTTGTTGGTTTGTTGGCGTAGACCTTACTTTTATGATGACCCCAAAGGAAGAAATCTAAAGGCGTCAACAGGCACGATCGTGGTGGCCAATTAGCTTCGCTGTTTCAAGAGATAATGTAACCTGGGAACTTCTCATTCAAATTCTGTTTGAACGTCCATTTTCGTAATAGGCTTCGATAACTTTAACACGTCGTTTGATTGTTAATCTTTCCATGGTTGAAATTGCCAAAGACGTAAGTTGTTAAATGTGAAAGGAAAAGAAACAAATCATTAGATGCTTAAACTTAATTCACATTTAAAATCGATCGACGTTATTGGAACACCCTTTACATTTCAGCCGTTTAGATCTCCGATCTTTATTCTGAGTTACTGTCATTATTAAATTAGTTGCTCGAGCTTATATTCAAATCATTTTAATTTAAATACATTGTTTATGCTAATATATTCTTTGACCATCCTCAGGGGTTTAATTCATTTGGTAGGATGGGATTGTCCTTAGAAAGGACAAAATTGAATCTTGATATAAGAGCGGCAAAGGATAGATAGATAGATAGATAATATTAACAGACTATAAATATATATATATATATATATATATATATATATATATAGATAGATAGATAGATAGATAGATAGATAGATAGATAGAGTTGGGACTTTGAAAATATACAAAAATAAATTAATATAAATTTTAAAATTCACAATTTTATCATGTTTAAGAACAGACCCTTATAGAAAACTTGGTGTCGCCACCATGCAGACGTTATAGCAACCACTCCAGGTGACCCTTTCTAACCGATGGGAACATGACCAAAACATCTCGGGGAACTCACATGAAACACACGGGAGCGCACACATCCGAAATGGATCTTTCCCGCAAACACCAACTACATCGACCGAAGTGATTTACTCTTATCCTTAAATACATACGCATACAATCACATTGAATATATATGTGTGTGTGCGTGTGTGCGCTCGTGTGTGTGTGTGTGTGTGTAGCAACATATATTACGCACACACTCATAGATCTGTACATGCACGAACATTTGTTTTCTCAGTTGTTATGGTAATTTACCCACGCACGCATGGACTCTCCCAGCTATAAATAGGAGCAGGTACTGCCTTTTGGAGGGGGGGAAGTTTCCAGCAGTCAGCTCTGACAGTCAGAACGAACGTTCTTGCTGTAACACTCTCGTTTATATGTTTGTATTACTGTTTCTGTTAATGTATTTGTTTAACTCAATTCCTTTCTTTGTGTCTTTATTTCTGGACCTAACAAGGCCACAACATCAATCTCTATTGCAATAGACATTTTATGAATCTTCTTTAACCCTTCCAAGAGCACCTTTTCTCTTTCACTTAATTGTTGTCATTTTTGTTATTAAATTGTATTTAATTTGTTGACGTAGTTTATTTCCTTGTTTTAACACAACTGAGTTTTGCTGTCCTTTTCTTTCATTGGAACTCGGCAATAACTTCACATTCCCTTTACTCTAAAGGGGATTAGCATTAAACGTCTTACAATTAAAATAAAACCAGCAACAATCAGCAGCAGCCACCGAAATAACAATAGATAATGTGATCTTGCAGAATCATTGTTACTTCTAACATTTTTCCATTTTTAGTGGCCTCTACACGCGCTTTTCCATTTCTCCCTTTCAGCGACCTCTCCCTTCGAGACACCAGCAGAAGGGCTACATGCAATCCTGGTTGCAAAAGACGAGGCCTGTCTTAGCAGTTTGACGTTAGATTTCTCGTTCCACCCGTGGGAACCGCTGAAGAAATCGCTACTCGAAACACCCACCAAAGGAAAACTACATACTACCCCTTGTCAGGAAAAAATCCCAACACAGTACAAAATAGCGATATTGTCCTGACATTTACTAAAGAGTGAATAAACCCCAAAAATCAATTTGTTACTGATAAAACTCTGTTGAAAGAGTAGTGCTCTTAAAAAAAACAATATATGAAATCGACATACGAATCAAGTGTAAGAAAAAGATTCAACCGTTGAAGATCCCGTCGCAGTGTAACCTCCTTTTTCCACAATTGGCTGACTTGAGAAATCACTATTGTTTAAATGTTAAATTAGATCAACTTATCAACCCTTTGTGTGTAAAAATCTGCCTTAGAAAATTATGTGGAAAATTTTCACATCTCTTCATCAGTATAACTAACGTTATTAAAATCATTTAAATAAAATGTACAGTGTAACCCGGATATAAGAGAGTTGTCGGGACCGGAGAAGTCTCTTATATCCGGGTTTCTCTTATATCCGGGTTTGGTCTATTTTATATACATTAACACAGGCTCTAATTTGGGACCGGAGAAAATCTCTCTTATATCCGGGTTTCTCTTATATCCGGGTCTCTTATATCCGGGTTACACTCTATTAACTTTTGATATGTCCTGGAAAGGGATATATTTGAACGAAGTAGCTAAGTGGTTTTGGCTACTATAACCAAGTAGAATACGGTGGCAGTAATCCACTGGTACAGCGTCGTAGTTGCAGGTAAGAAGTGTAGATCAATGGCGTAGTCAATGGGCGTCGTTATAGACTTAGCTCTCAGACTAAGACTCTTGACTCTCCTACCCGTCCGTCGGTATTTATGACACCAGCCACTCATATTCCAGTGAGGGGGAACACAGGTGTACGCATATTCCATTATATCAACTTTTAAAACTAAACTGGAGAAAATTCCACCTTTTATTTGCTAATATATATATAAATATATTAAGTATTACTTAACCGAAGTAAAAAAAATTCTGTTTTTGTGAAAGAAAAAATAATAAAAATATCTATTAACATTCAGTATTTAAAACTGAAATTACTAAAATGTGTTAACTTTAAAAATTTATCTGATCGTATAGCTATTCGTATCTGCAAGGGCGGCTAAGTAATTCCTTTTGCAGACGCCTTCTCAGGCACATTTTGTGTTTGTTCAACACCAACAGGGCCCACCTGTAGTTTATACTGTGACTATGCAGAGCGGACATACATACAGTTTCTGGGTGAAATTCTAACGTGATCAACAGAGTCTGATCAAAGCGAAAATACTCAAAACCTTGGTTACAACCATCGACGGCTCCCAAGGTTTCCGTCTGCCCAATTTCATTCACAAGGCTTGGGTCAACCCGTGGTAGGGTTGGGTCAGGCAATTTCGCAGACCGATAACATCAAGTAGTCGCCTTCTTGACAAATCAACCGTGATGAAATTCGAACTTGAGTTTCATAGTCAGAAAGCAAACGTTCTAACCACTTGGCTATGCCCCCTAACTTTTAAAAACTAGAAATGGAGAATTTTATACGAATTATTTTAAATGAAAATGCACTGTTAAATCTGAAGAAAAAAAAAATCTTGTTATCTTCAAAAACTTAACCGGAGAGTTTTATGAATGAAATTCCATCTATTTTTTCCTTTAAAATTTATTGATAAATTCAACCATAAAAATGGGCGCCATTTATAAACTGAAGCTAAAACGTTCTCGATTCAGGTATTAAATTGACGCTGCCTTGAATTTAATGGGAAAAAAAAGGGCCGAAACAAATGTACCAAAATTCTTTTTTCTCTCTACAGAAAGAATCTATCCTCAGGTGGTTAGATACTGTAGAATTTTTTACGGATGAAATAATTGATATTTATATCGATTTAGATTTTGACGTGAAAGATATTGAAAATATCTGTAAGGTACACTATCGCTTTGATAAATTAAATACCATTTTTGATGTAGTATGTCGTTTTGAGTTGAATTCTATTTGCTGAAACAATGAACCAGAACAACAAAAGTGTCAATCTGGAGACTTCGTTGAAAATTCTAAAATTTCGGACTCTCTCTGTGACAATGCATTGAGATATATATCTGATAATATTAGATATGTAATTGAAGCTGATGAAATATCAAGTGACATCGTTGCAAATGAAGATTCAGAAGTTTATAGATTCTCTTCTTGATAATACATTGAGATATATTACTATATATAACAATAATAAATATTTACTTGAAACTGATAAGATATCAAGTGATGTCTTTGCAAATGAAAAATACTGAAATTTCAAACACTCTTTGATAATACATTAAGATGTATTACTATATCTAACAATGATGGATATTTGTTTGAAACTGATAAAGTATCAAGTGACGTTGCAAATGATAATTCTACAAATTCAGACTCTCTTTGTAATACATTTAAATGTATTACTATATTTGATAATAATAAATATTTGCTTGAAACTTGTAAAATACCAAGTGCAAAGGAAAATTCTTAATTATCAGACTCTCTTTTTGATAATCAGTCAGTTATGTGCCGTGCGTGAGACACCCGTAGGCGATCATGTATCTTTCTCACTTTCAGCGATCTCTCCCTTCCTGGCTGCAAAAGACGAGGCCTGTCTTAGCAGTCTGACGAGGCAGATTTTTCCCGCAGTAGGTTGACATTTTTTCTGCGGTAGACCAGTTGCCATCGAAAGCTATAGAACCTCATCTGTCCTGCTATTTACCCATAACTGGGGAAAGAAGAAGAAGATTCATACCTTTCCCAAGGGTATTAGCATGTAAGTGAATGTAATGGATTTGACTGGAATTCGAACTCTGCTCTCCGATTTCTCAATCCGAGCCGCTATCCATTACTCCACCGTGCGTTCATAATGCATAATACGTACCTCTTGATAATACATTGATATATATTACGATATCTAAAAGAAATAGATGTTTTCTTGAAACTGGTAAAATATCAAGTGAGTTTGAAAATGAAAATTCCGACATTTCGGACACTCTCTTTGATAATATATTGAGACATATTACTATATATAATAATAACGGATATTTGCTTGAAACTGATAAAATATCAAGTGATTTCCTTGCAAATGAGAATCCTGAAATTTCAAACTCTTTTCGTGATGCTACGATGAGAGATAGTGCTACATCTAACAATGATAGTTATTTTTATGAAACTAATAATATATCAATTGACTTCATTGAAAATGAAACTTCAAAAATTGCAAACTCTCTTTGTAACTTTAACACATTGAGGGAGAATGTCACATCCATTGAAAGAAATTTAATTGGTAATGATAAGACATCAAATGATTTAAATGGAAAAAAAAACCTGTTGGTGATTATGACAAAGAAAAAACTTGAACAGTTTCAAATGTCTATAGAGAATTGTTATTGTATAAAGTTGCCTTGGAAGGAAGAAAAACTAACTCCGTCCCTTCAAATCATGCTGTAGCCCTTAATGTACAGAATAAGGTTTTAAAAATATTAAAGCCGCAGAATCTGTATGAAAATTATGCTGATGCATTTAACAAGAAGGAAAGATAACCATAGATCAGAAAGATATTCCTTTTGACAGGTTTGAAGATTACATTGGTGATAACAATACCCTCTGTCCAACCTAACACCTCTCCCGAAGAAAGTAATGAAAGTTCTAATACACCCAAGGAGATTATAGCACTACGCCAGGATCCCAACCAACCTTCTGTATCCAATACCCAGACTCTGAGGCGCTCCCTAAGAGCCAATCGAAAAATATGACATTTACAAGATAATTCTTATATATTTCATTAACTGCTGCCTTTTAATGAATCATTTAAATATAATTATTTTAGCACACCTGGTTCAAGATGTAATAAAAAGATCAACGTAATAAACTGTTGATTCTGGTAAACCTTCATAACGTGATATTTTTTAAATTTGTTACCAATAAATTTAAACTTACATCTGTGAAACTGAATACACATTCTATTCTACATCGGCTGATATGATTAGGATAATGTGTCATACACAATAATTGCGTTCGTTTCTGAGGGAGAGATATAAAAACTCTTTCGCTTGTTGGCTTTTGTGGCATGTAAGGGCTAACTTATTTGGCTCCATTCAGCAATAGCAGCAATCACCACGGAACAACAGGAAGTCCCAGAACTCATAAAAACGCTGACCGAGGCACATTTGGTCTCTTCTTCCACTTTTCCTTTTTAGCGGCCGCTACTTTCAAGACCAGTTCATAGTCCTAATTTTAATTAGTCGCTTAAATGACTATTTTAGTGTATCCAGTTCTCGTTAAAATAAAAAATAAAAATAAAATTGACGTACTAAACTGTTGATTCTAGTAAACCTTCATAACATTTTTTTCAAAATTGTTACAAATAAGCTTAACAAACTTACAGCTATTAGCCTACATATGCATTCGTTTCTACATTAGGGGAAGATATAAAAACTATATAACTTGTTGGCTATTGTGGCGTGTGGGGGTTCCTTATTTTGATCAATTCAGCAGCAGCAGCGGAAATAGTCAGCAGGATACATCTGGTACCACTCAAAACACGTGTTGTCCAAGAACTTACAATAAGTCTTTGGATAGATTGATTTGGTATAACAATGACAATTAGGAAAAAAATCTTGGGTTTTTTTTCCGACGCATTTCGTCTTCCGACTTTGTCAAGTCAAAAATGAAATTGAAATGTTTTTATTGTTATAGTTACATTAAATCCAAATATAAAAAAGAGAGAGACGCTCCTGCATAAGCCTCTTTCTGGTTAATGTAAACTCCTTTTATATTAAGAGTTTTTTTTTTCTTTCCATGTCGACAATATAGTAAAATTCCCAGAACAATTCTGTAAACAAGACCGATTGGAACGCGTCGGCCAACAACTAAGATTTTTTTTTCCCAATTGTCATCTGTCTTGTCTACAGAATTGTTCTGGGAATTTTACTACTATAGATTCATTTGTTTTTTCTTTCAGAATTATCAACTCTCTGTGGGTTATATAGATAAGAAACATATCTGAAACATATATTGGTTTGTTATTTTAAAATTTTATTATACGGCGATTCAAAGATTGCCTGAAAAAAAATCCTTTGTTGCCTGTCACATCAACCATTGCCAATGGTCAACCCTAGCTGAGAACCATGATGCCTGGCATCTCACCATCAACCATGCTGTCTCCTTCTTTGAAAATACCTGCAGGGCCACTGTCATGGAAAAAGAGGCAGAATAGGAAGTACTGCAGTGCTATGGCATCGAGCCCAGGCCGGATTTTCAGCTGTAAGTACTGCGACCGTGTATACCTGTCTCGCATTGTACTTATCAGTCACAAACTTACCTGCAACGTGTACAGACTCCTTCTTGTTTTGCGTTTTGCAAAGCCAAGCCATGATTACATTGGATTGGAAGTATAATTCTCTTTTTGCAACTGAATTTTGCATTAACCATTTTTTGGAATAAAAATGATTTTTCCCGATATAAGTCCTACTATTTAACCCATAGGTGGGGAGAGGTGAGGTATTCATTTAGTTTCTAACTATGTTTGTGCCTGAGTGAATGTAACGAACCCGACTGGAATTCGAACTCGACTCACAAATATCTCATTCTATCTATTACACCAGCCGCACATCCAGATTCTCTGGGACTGAGCTGACAAGCATAATCAACTGTGAAGGTAACTAAGTCATGTTGATTGATTTATTATCGTGAACGATCCAATCTCGCTACTCAGTCATCCAATATAGCTCTACATTCATCGTTAGAATTTATTAATAAATCAGATTTCTTTTATTTCTTATCCAAACTTAAACGTTTCTTCTTGTGATTGGTTGTCTTTAGTCAATACACTTAGCATTTTATGTCTTTTCTCGCTGTTTACATTCACAACATCAACTTCTCCTAATATTTCCTTCCTGACCAATCCACTTGCTTTGTTTTTTTTTTACAGTTTCCAGAAAATGTTTTAAGCGCGTTGTGTTAAATGCATTAAGAATAATATAATTTAAAATAGAATAATATTTATATAGACAATTCAAAGAAAATTTAAAATATTGATATTTTGAAAATTTAATCCAAATATTATATAATAGACAATTCATCCATAATAGAGAATCCATATTAATAAAATAGAATATCCATGTATCCATTTTGAAATCCATAATATAGATATCCATAATAATATCCATAATAGAGATATCCATAATATAGATATCCATAATAGAGATATATAATAGATATCCATAATAGAGATATCCATAATATAGATATCCATAATAGAGATATCCATAATATAGATATCCATAATATAGATATCCATAATATAGATATCCATAATATAGATATCCATAATAGAGATATCATAATATAGATATCCATAATAGAGATATCATAATATTAACAAGAACTAGCCGAATATTTTCAGAGCAAAAATTTTGCTGAATTTATGATAAATAAAATGAAATTGCACAAGTTTTCAACCACAATTTTAAGTTACATAGTTTCTTATGAAGTTGACACAATAAAGCATTTCCTCGAGCCGGATACATCTTTCATTTTCTCATCTATATGTGACATTCTTAAAGCCAAGTTTTTCCCCTTTCTGCCAGTGTTTTAAATTTCTTTATAACGTAAAATAAATTAAATTATATATATATATATATATATATATATATATATATATATATATATATATATATGAAGAAATATAGTCTTAAGTGTGCTATATTTTATTTTAGTGCTCAATATCAGAGATAGAGCGTGTGTAAATATAAAAGTGAACATAGAAGTCAACACTTAGAGGCGACAGTCTGTTTCATGCTATATGCAATCGTCAGGCCACTATATATATATATATATATATATATATATGTGTGTGTGTGTGTGTGCGGACGCACATACATATATATATACATACACACACATATACACACACACATATATATATGCACACATACACATATACAAACACATATATATATATAACACATCTGCGTCGCATTTACTACTCTTTTTGTCCAATTTTATTTTGGGGCTACATTGCAGCATTTTTCCTATAGCCCATTTGTTTACTTTTAGCAACATAGGCCTTGTGTCCAACGAGCTGTAATCAAGCGAAACTTAAGTCGTACACCAACACGTACGTATATGTACTAATTAATATTATAAATTAACTGATTTAAAATATGATTTCTTCGCTACACAGGAATTACCATGCTTCGAAAACCGAATCTTAAAACTTCAAATTTCATTATATAATTAAATTAAAAGCATTAGTTCTGTTTCATCTTCAAGCGAATTTTTCAATAACTTATTTTTAAATTTACTGAGTTTTAAACGCGCATACAATTCATAATTTTTAGTTTCCAAGGATACAGAGAAATCCAATCATTTAGACAGGGGCGGTAGCGTGTTCATTTTTATTAACTATTATTGTATCAATTATGAGTTACGTTCGAAAAAGAGGTTAAGTCTAGGGAGGGTAGGGGTGCATTTTTCAACGAATTTTGACATCCGTTCAACGCATGTCGTCTGTTTTTTTTTTATCAACAACAAAAAGTTTTCGACAATTTTTCCGTTAAATTTGTACTTGTATACTTAAAGATTCTTTCTAAAAAGGGCATTTGGATTAGAATACGTTATATTGAACTACAATTTTAAAATATTATTTTTAGTCTTAATTACTAATAGACTATATTTCTTTTTAAATCAAGTAAATGTAATAGAATTACTTAAATTATTTAAAAATTATTATTACATATCAAATATAAGTATGTATATTATCAGCTCCCATATTTTATTTTTTTTAATTTTTATTTAATTTTTAAATATTATTTAAGGAAATTTTTTGACAATATCGGCAAAGAATAGCTATTTCATTTCTTTGATTCAGTAAGTTTTTATTTTTTATAAACTTAGTAATATATAGTTTCTCATGTATGTACAAAGGACATGGGTTATTTAATGACCTATATATTCTAGCTTTTCTTATTATTTTACTGTAGGTGTTTTAGTTTTATTGATTTCCTTTAAGTGCCAGAAAAACTCACATTAATCCAACTAAATATGTTAATTCTATCACTGATATTGAGCGCTTTCCTACAAGCACCGCGCATATATAATATATAAATAATATATATAATAAATTGCATTTATATTTTTTATACACTCACACACACACACATATATATATATATATATATATATATATATATATATATATATATATATATTCTGTTACCATAGTACAGAAACTCTATTGTTTTTTTTTTTTTGTTGTTTGTCTATTTTGTAGTTTAGGTACTTTTAAATTGGTCAATAATTTTGACCACTTCCGCTTAGCCCTTATCAGGAGAAACCCTCAGAATAAAAGCTTGACACCAAGTATATAGTTGGTAGTTTTATCATCCTCCTGATATTACCCACCCAACTCAATGTTAACCCTCACCAGTTTGTAACTTTTCTCTCTATATTTGTCTATTATTCCAAGCGAGAGAGAGAAATATAGAGAGTAAAACAGAAATTGAGAGAGGACAGAGAGAGAGAGAGAGAGGATGGAGAGAGAGATTGGAAAGGAGATCATCTTAGAATAAGACAGTTGTTTGTCGGGTGAAATCATCTTTCGTAACCAAACGATCTGTTCAGGAGAAATGTGGCCTTGAACTGCAAGTAACCTTTTGAAATGAAAATCGTTCTTTTCATTTAACCTTATCTTCGAGGATTTCATTACACTACAGTATAATTTGTCCCTTCCGTCAAATTCAGTTTTCATCCCATGGTTGCGATTAACATTAAAGTACTTCTACAGATTCGGGATACCTCAGGTATAAAATGATTTTTGTTTTATTTTAATTTACTTTTAATTTTAAGCTAATAGATTAAATTTAATATTTCCAATAAGCATTTCAAAAACTAATTTAAATTGATTGGAAGGAGTTTGCTTATGAAATCGCTAAAAACCGCTGATTTTAGCGCCATTTTTAGCCAACTATCGATATAATGTAATTCTCTTTGTTAAAAAATCTTTAAAAAATAAAATATAACTTTATAAAACAAACTTTATTTGAGAAATATTAACTGATTTGAAGTCTGATTTGAAGCAAATATTACTTTTAGTTTTAAAAAAAGATCGTAGAAGTGCATATTTTAGCACGGAGGTAGGTGTTTATTTGAGGTTTTGACAGCTTGGCTGACAACCAGAATTTCTCTAATTTTCTTCTGCGCGGTCATATCTGTAAAATTACTTGAGGAATATAACGTGAGCGCCTTTTTCATATAATTTTTAACTACCCAGAAATCTTTAAAATTTAGGAAAATATTCTCCGTAATTTAATGTTTTATTGAATTTTAAGTACTTTGGCTTTAAATTTATTATCGCTTTTATTTTTTGATAATGTGTATGGACGACCGTATTTACAAAAATCGGCACGTTTATATACAAAAATATTCAAGATATTTTAAAAATTTTTGGCTGTCAGTGAATCGTCGTAAGCTTATCCATTATTATTAGTAAATTCAGTTTTTACTTAATAACAATTTCACTTGACCGCTACAAATTAATAATTTTAAAAGATTTAAAACTTTATAAATTATTCTAATTATTTTTTAAAATGTAAAACAATTCTTGTAAACATTAATTATTCATCGAAAAATAAATTTCTGAAGATAATCATGTCCATAATGTGTCTTATTGATATAAGCAATTAACATCTTTTTTAGTAAATTATGATTAGCTTTTCTAATTAATTAATGTCTTAGTTTTATTTCATTTTTTATTTAATGCTACCGAGCAGATTTTCGATAAATGAGGTTCGTGTTTTACAAAAAATAAAAATCAAATAAATAAATTGAGGATTTAAGTTCTCCGAGGAGTTCTCTGTATAACTAATAAAAACATAAAGCGATACAAAAATTTATTTCTCGAAATCTCATAAAATTAAAAAAGTGGGAGGTAACAGGTGTAAAAAAAAAAACAAAAAAAAAAAACTGTTGGTCGTTTTATCATCGTCTTAATATCACTCACCCCATCCAATATTAGCCATCACCAATTTGTAACTTTTAATACCTTTTCTCTCCGTATTTGTCTATTTTATTTCCATATTATTATTTGTACATTTGTTTTATATAGCCATATTTCATAAGTTTATTTATACGTTTTTATCTCTCTGTGTGGAATAATTTCAATACGTGTCCACAGTCGACATACACTGTTGCAAAATGTAACCTTCTTGTAACTTCCTTTTCCGTAAACTCACCGCAACATTGAAATGTATTCCTGTAGCAAACTTTATACATATTTATTTATTCAAAGTTTTCGCTACATTTCTTTACCGAATTAAACAAAATGCTCTTAGTTTTATGTTCAAGACCCCGGTTGCCTTTTTCATATTTCTTGTTACCCTTGTTTGTTGGTATTTTTAGAAGAACTAGTCTTATTTATATGTATTTATTTTCCTTTTCTAGTTTTATCGTTTTGGCTATGAATAAACATGCCGATGAACGGGACTTAGTCTTAATTGCCTTAAAGCTTTTATCTGGCTGTCTTCGTGATTACGCATGAGTATGACACGGATACGTACTCTTAGGGACAGAACACACACACACACACACACACACACACACATATATATATATGAGTTGATATACGTAATCGTAAATTCCATGCTAAGAGTTTCTTTTCTCACACTTCTCGCTTGTAGATCTCCCTTCCAGCCCCATGTTTTCCAGGATGCCCGGAAAATTCGTTAACGGAAGATTCGGTAATGGAAGATTCGTTAACGGAAGATTCGTTAACGGAAGATTCGGTAACGGAAGATTCGGTAATGGAAGATTCGTTAACGGAAGATTCGATAATGGAAGATTCGGTAATTTTGACAAGGTAGGAAAATTCGGTAACTATTAAAATAAAAATCGATTGAAAATTGATTTTAGTGCCGTTACGGAGAGGGGATTTGGGGACTAAGACCTCCTCGCCTATATTTTTAAATAATTGAAAATCGTGGGAGTTTATCTGGATAACCCCCTCTCCCTGCAACAATACTATGGCCATACTTGCAGAAGGGGAGCTTAGGGGGCTAGGCCTCCTTCCCTAATATTTTTAAACGTATAGGGTCCTCCGGTTTTCCGCCGGAAAACAGATAGCGTAATAAAAAAGGCCACAAACTTAACGAAAATAATATGTTATTATTAAAATAAAAGACCAAAGTATTTTTTCATTATTTTTTGAAATTTTTTAATCCTTTCTAACACGTTCGAAATTTTGGTTAAATTCTTCTTTTGTTTACGTCATCGAGGTGACATGAAAATAACATTGTTTTTTTTTTTGTTTTCGCTTTTTTCCGTTGAAAACACATTGATTTTGAAATTCTTGTAAAAATCAAGTAATTGTCCGATTTTAATGAAATTTTCAGGACTTATTCACAAATGAATGAAATTATTTTTTAAATCTCTTTTTTTTAGAAAATATTCGTAAAAAATATTTATTTTTAAATAAGTTAAGTGGAAACAAAATTTACAAATCCAAAATTGAAAAGATTAATCAATTTAGTTGTGCTATTCTATTTTTAAAATAATTTTTATTTTGTATTTTTTTACTTAATACGTTCATTATTTTCATGTACGGTAGACTGAAATTGCCATTATTATGATCTAAAAGTTTTGTCCCTTTATTATGTCGCTTCAGTTACGTTTCAACAAGTTTTCAAAATTTCTATCCAGTTTTAAAAGTTTAAAGCTTAAACTAAGTTTTACTTTTTTTCAATTACTATTTCGCTAAATATTTTTTATTTTATGCATTTACCTTATATGGGCCATACTTCAATTGAGTAATTATGGTATTTCATTTGTTATTAAATTATAAAATTAATTGAAGAAAATTTTATAGTGTTTTAATTTTTTTTATTTTTGCGTCTTCGAACGGTAAATAAAAGTCAATGAAATATTAAATAATTGCGGAAAATATGTTCATTTGTAAAAATTACTAGGTAGTTAAAAACCAAAAATATGCATTCACTTAGAATTTTGACAACTGGGTCATCCATAGTAGCTGTCATCGCTTCGTCTATCGGCAGTCCATCAAACGTTGGATCAGTAAACCTGACCAATCGTTAATAATTGGTTGTATATTATTTTTTATGTTATAAGTAATATTTATTTCAAATCAGATTAATTTAACTTTACATTTTCTAATTTTACTAGAATAACGTGTTAGAAATATTTATTTTTTGAATGAATTTTAAAATAGAAAAACTTGTTTTGTTTACAAATTTCTTAAAATTAACAAAATGGCCGCTTTTAAGAAAATTTTAAGAAATCAAAATTAAATTTGACAATCCAATCTATATAATTTCTATCTGAAATACTCCAGAATATTTTACTTAATGGAAATAATAAATTTAATTATTAATCTTTAAATTAAAGCTAAAGTGAAATATTCAAGAAAGATTTTTCATTTTTAAAATTTAATTTTAAACCTTAGGTATCCGAAATTTATGCCAAAAATGTGGAGGTCCCTATATTAATAACTATCGCGGTCCCACTACAACAATAACAGGACCGCACTTTTGGAAGGGGCGTTATCCCCCCCACCTCACCCCCATACGTTTAAATAAGTATTAACTAAAAAAATCATGGGTTCCAGTTTAGATAAAACCCCACTGCAATAATATCAGGACTGTACTTTCTTGAGAAGAGGGGGTAGAGTGCTAAGCCTGCCCAGCAAAATTTCAAATAAATATTTTTTTTTAAATAAGTATTGATTTAATTACTATACTCTATTGTTTTCAAGAGAATAATATCGATTTATCTAAGTTAAAGTTAAGTTCTTGTATCAGAAAGTACGTCTCTGGTATTGTTGCAGTGAAATTATCGGTTGCTGTCCAGTGTTATCTGGACAGCAACCGATAATTTTTTTTTTAGTTAATAGTTATTTAAATGTATTGGGGTTGGCTAGCCCCATCCAGAAAGTACAGCCCTGGTATTGTTGTAGTGGGGTTTTATCTAGCCCCTATAGTTAATACATTTTTTAAAAAATATTGGAGTAGGATGCTTAGCTCCTTAAGCCCTCCTTCTGCAAGTAGGGTCCTGGTATTGTTGTAGTGGGGTTTTATCTGGACAATAAGATTTTCAGTTATTTAAAAATGTAGAGGAGGGGGATTTAGCCCCTAAATCCCCACTCCAGAACGGCCCTAAAATCAATTTTCAATTATCTTTTATTTGATAGTTCCGTGTTTTCCTACATTGTCAAAATTACCAAATCTTCCATAATCGACTCTTCTATGACCGAATTTCCTAAATTTAAACAAAATTATAATCGTAGGTAAATGTTTATACTGTTTTATTTTCTTAAGAAGTTAAGATTGCTTAGTGGTATGCTTTTATCAGTCGTATCTGTTGACCTCGACCATTAGAAAATAAGGTGTTGTACTTTCTTAGATATTATATATATAAGAGAAGATACTCTTTCTTCATCAAGACGAAAGGAACCACCACGCAATCACGCATGAAATGTCAATCCACGCTGAATTAAGCCAACATTCATCTATATGTATCCTTGAATATCTCTATATTGTTATCATTTCAATTTTTACATCAATAATCGTATTAATCATACACACGTTAGAAGCAGCAGGCGGCCATTTTCACATAATACAAGAGCGTCACTTTATTCGAGTTTAAACCACCCTGTTTATTATTAGGATGAGATTACATCCCATAATAGATTGACGACGAGATCATAAAAATAGAAGAAAATTGATGGAAGCCTTTACTACGGTCTAATCGAAGGTGGATAAATGTTTTCAGCATGAAGGTGCTTTTTGCCACATGCAACGAAATGATTTCTCGTAGATGAAGATGTTCGACTTTTAGAAGACTGGCCAGCACAAAATCCTGATCTCAATATAAATGAACCATTGTGGTGGGAACTGAAGAATCAGTGCTCAAATAAAAACCGTACAATCTCCAAGAGATTTACTGCCAAGAAGAATAAGGAATAAATTCACAATGAGAAAAATCTGGACCTTGCTCCATTTAATGCCGCATCGAATTGAGGCAGTTATTCGAACCAAAAGCAACAACATGAATTACGCACAGCGTTATTTCGACGTTTAGTACTTCCTACAATAAAAAAGATCACTATGGTGGAGTAATGGATAGCGGCTCGGATTGATGAATCGGGGAGCCGAGTTCGAATTCCAGTCGAATCCATTACATTCAGAGAACTCTAATACCCTTGGGAAAGGTATGAATCCTCTTCTTCCCCCAGCTATTGGTAATTAGCGGGACAGACTTGGTTCTATAGCCTTGGATGGCAACTGATCTACCGCAGAAAGATAATACAAGAGCGACACTTTATTGGCAACATACTGCGGGAAAATCCTGTCAGGAAAAATCGCCTCGTCAGAAAACTGATTTGCAAAAAGAATCCTTTGTCGCCTGAAAGGTGATTTTAGTTGGTGGCCCAGGATTTTTGCATGGCCTAGCACATAACTGATTTGATGCTCTATCAAGCATCATTATCGAAAAATCCAACTTGTTTTCTGGCTCTCAAAAAAATATGCTGAAAGGATTTTTGCATGGCCTGAGGCATTTTTTTTATCAAGTTTATCGAAAATACAGCAACTTGTTTTCTGGCTCTCAAAGATCTTAAAATATGCTTTGAAAGTTGGTGGCCCAGGATTTTTGCATGGCCTGAGGCACTACTCTGCTTATGATGCTCTATCAAGCATCATTATCGAAAATACAGCAACTTGTTTTCTGGCTCTCAAAGATCTTAAAATATGCTTTGGTTTTTTTGCGGCCTGGCTCTCAAATGATCTTAAAATATTATCGAAAATTACAAGTTTTCTGGCTCTCAAAGATCTTAAAATATGCTTTGATTATCGATTTTTTTTGCATGGCCTGACAAATGATGCTCTATCAAGCATCATTATCGAAAATACAGCAACTTGTTTTCTGGCTCTCAAAGATCTTAAAATATGCTTTGAAAGCACGATGCTAATTATTATCGATTTGAGGACAAGATTAACAAAAGTAATTAATTTACCGACGTTAACCAAGAGATTTTCACATCTCTCTATATATAAAGAGGTACACAAGTTCGATCCTAGTCAGATGACGCATATTCTTTTCTTAGATCTCTCTAGTGCACAGGCCGATAAATAATCAAATAAAAATGGGGCGTCTATTTCAAATAAGAAGCATCCTCTATAATAACATTTGAGAATATATATATATATATATATATATATATATATATATATATATATATATATATATATATATATATATTTAGTCATCCACAGACAGAGTGTTTCGCTGTATTACAGTTCTTCAGGGTATCTAGACGTTCGAGTGTTGCAAGCCGGGATCGGAACCCGACCGATTTGGTATCAGTCAAAGATTCTACCCCTAAGCTATCATCGTACGGCAGCGAGAAAGGGGATTTTTAACGTTTTCTATGCGAAATACGCCAGTGGCCTGGAGAGCTCAATTCAATTCGTTAATAGCGGTATGAGACACTTTTTTCTTTTTTAAAAAAAAAAAATTACCCTTTTGTCAAGAGAGCTCAACCTGATTTTCCGGGAGGTAACGCTCTGTATAAATCTAGGTTTAAAATAGACCTATTATCCTCTGTCGAATTAATGAATCCCGGTAAAAAATGTCACAGGAAAAAATCTCGGTAAAAAAGTCACAGTACAAATCTTATTCCAAAAGGGGGACAAAATCCAATATATAAAATATATCGAGTAGGTGACCGTGGCATTATCAAAAAAACATTTTTTACGGTTATCCTCGTATACGATCTCCATGGTTTGTTTACGTTTTGGCGCATTTTTAAAAATACCCTTCTTAAGGCTTTTTCACATAAAGTCGGTTCTTATGAGATACTAATACTTCCTAGCTATGAATTATATCGAATATATATGACTGTAGAATTCTTAGACGTTGAATCGATTTACTATTAATTTTTGTTGCAAACTGAACGGATCCATAAACTCGTAAAGTACCCGACAAAAATAGATGACTTCATTACCGGCCACCATAAATTAATTGTGACATTTTTTTCGGTGACTTTATTACTGGCCACAGAATTAATTAGTTTAATTAAACCATATCAATTCCATTTCTGATGAAAACCGAAATTGAGATTAAACTTTTTGTAGAAAACTGATTTTTGAAAAATTTTACTTGATTAAATATTTAAATTTAATTGTAATTGACTTTTATTAAGTTTTTAAAAACTTAGTTACATATTTTAATTAATTTATTATTCAATTTAATATAGAATTGATTTGTTTTGTCCTTGGAAGGGGTCACGTGACAACCGTTCGTTTGTTGTTACAATGAATTACTTTTGAAAGACGGACAAAAACCATATGAATCCTAAAATACAACATCAAATTCGACCTTTTTTCGTTTATAGGTCAATTCGAGGCATGAACAAACCTAATCCGGTGTTATTTTGTGAATAAACATTTTATTTATGCACATAATTTGGCATAAATTATCTTTATATACGCTTCGCCACACGTTTTTCGTGTAATTTTTTTTATTCGTGATTTTTTTTTTTCTGAATTCGTTTTTCACTGCAAAAAAGACGCTAAAATTTCGCATATTAATTTATGGTTACACGCTTATATGAGAAAAACAAAATTTTTAGCCAAAATTTCTGAAAAGGATTAGAAATATAATTTAATAATAAAAAATCCTTTGCTCTTTCCATTTAATGATAACAAAAAGATTTTGACAAAATTTTGTTTTTATTTAGTTTGGGACATTTCTTCATTATTTATGCTTACTTTTTAGCGAATCTTCTCATTGTCCCATATTTAATTTGTTCCCACCCTCGCCTTAAAATCCCCCAAAAGGAGAATTTTATCAGCCTGAGGAATTTTTGATAGCGTTGAAATTTCTAAAAAGGATCAAAAATATAATTTAATAATCAAAAAATCCTTTGTTCTTTCCTCTTAATAATAGCATAAAGATTTTGACGAGAAAACTTTGTTTTTATTTAGTTTGGGACATTTCTTCATCATGTATGCTCACTTTATAGCGAATCTTTGAAGGTATCTATACGCTTAGTCGAGAGGTAAATAGAAAGCGAGATAGAGGAATATAGAGAGTAAAACAGAAATTGAGAGAAGACGGTGAGAGACAAATAGAGAGAGAGAGAGAGAGAGAGAGAGAGAGATTGGAAAGGAGATCATCTTAGAATAAGACAGCTGTTTGTCGGGTGAAATCATCTTTCGTAACCGAACGATCTGTTCAGGAGAAATGTGGCCTTGAACTGCAAGTAACCTTTTGAAATGAAAATCGTTCTTTTCATTTAACCTTATCTTCGAGGATTTCATTACACTACAACATAGTTTGTCCCTTCCGTTAAATTCAGTGTCCATCCCATGGTTGCGATCAACATTAAAGTACTTCTACAGATTCGGGTACCTCAGGTATAAAATGATTTTTGTTTTATTTTAATTTACTTTTAATTTTAAGCTAATAGATTAAATTTAATATTTCCAATAAGCAAAATACTTTGCCGTATTTCAAAAACTAATTTAAATTGATTGGAAGGAATTTTCTTTTGAAATCGATAAAAATCGCAGATTTTAGCGCCATTTTTAGCCAACTATCGATATAATGTAATTCTCTTTATTAAAAAAAATCTTTAAAAAATAAAATATACTTTTATGAAACAAACTTTATTTGAGAAATATTAGCTGATTTGAAGCTTAATTAGTCTGATTTGAAATAAATATTACTTTTAGTTTTAAAAAAAAATCGTAGAAATTAATATTTTAGCACGGAGGTAGGTTTTTATTTAAGGTTGTTATAGCTTGACTGACAACCAGAAGTTTATCTTTATTTTTTCTACGGGAACATATCTGTAAAATTACTTGAGGAATATAACGTGACCACCATTTTCCTATGATCTTTTATTATCCAGTAATCTTGAGAATTTAGGAAAATATTCTCCGTAATTTAATGTTTTATTGAATTTTAAGTACTTTGGCTTTAAATTTACTATCACTTTTATTTTTTGATAATGTGTATGAACGACCGTATTTACAAAAATCGGCATGTTTATATATAAAAATATTCGAAATTCTTTTAAAATTATTGGAAAATTAATTTTAAAATTTAGGAAAATATTCTCCGTAATTTAATGTTTTTATTGATTTTTAAGTTTTTTTAAAACAATTCTTTAAATTTATTATCGAAAATATTTTTTGATAATGTGTATGGACGACCATATTTACAAAAAATCTTTTTAAAATTTATATACAAAAATATTCAAGATATTTTAAAATTTTTATGCTGTCACAAAGCAGAATCGTCGTGTTTTTAGGCTTTTCCATTAAATTATTATTTAAATCTCAAGGAGTTTTTAATAACAATTTAAACATTGAAAAGATACAAAATTAATTTCTCGAATTTTAAATGATTTAAACTTTATAAATTATTTTAATTATTTTTAAAATTTAAAACAATTCTTGTAAACATTTATTATTCATCGAAAAAATAAATTTCTGAAGAAAATCATTTAATCCAAAAATGTTTTCTTTCCTCTTATTGATATAAGCAATTTGAAAATCTTTTTTATTAAGTTTGAAATAATGGTAAAATTTTGCTAATTAATTAATGTCTTAGTTTTAATTTCATTTTTTTCGGGAAGTAATGACCTAATAACTTACAAAGGCAGATTTTTTGATAAATTTAAATTTTTAGAATTTTAAATAAATAAATTAATCAATTTAAGTTCTCCAAATGGGAGTTTTGTCCAAATAACTAATATAAACAAAAAAAAAATCTTGCCCTAATACAAAAAAACATAATTTGATCGAAAATTTCATAAAATTAAATAAGTTTTGAACATCCGAACAAATTGAAACCTTAATAGTCCGACTTAAAAAAAAAAACTGTTTTTATCAAAGATTTTCTAGAAAAAACATTTGATAAAATAATTTCATTCATTTGTTAAAAATTTTCTGTAATAAAAATTTCGTAAAATTTATCATATAATATATTATATACTATTCTTTTGAAAGTAGTAATAAAAATTTTATAATTTAAAAAGGTTTCAATTTTCTACTTAAAAAATCATTTGTTCTTTCCTCTTCGACCAAATAATAACAAATACCAAAAAAAAAAAGAAAACAACACACAGTTTTCACAATAAAAAAACTGCACAAATTTGAACACAAACATTGAAATAAATTAAGTTTGTGTAATTTTTAATCTATTTTTTATTTCATCACGGTATTTCAAAATTTTATATCGAAACTATTTGTCCTAGGTGTGCCATTACTTTAATTTAACACATTTTTTTTCGAAACAGATTAGACCTCGATTTTATAACTGGTGCCAATAGGCGAATTAAAGAATATTTTGGCTGGTTGAAAACCCATGACGTAACGGCTTTTCTGATTTTGACACAAAAGGGACGAACTTAAGCCCATACATTTGCTAGTGTTCAGTTTCACCGAAACAAAAAGATTGGAAGTTTCAGTGTCCAAATAGATAAAACTAATATTAAAAAAAAAAAAAAATCTTGCCCTAATAACGGTGTACAAACATAACAGCGACATGATCGATTACTGTTGAATTGTTGATTGGAAGGAAAATAAGAATGATGTTTTTTGAACATCCGAACAAATTGGAACCTTAATGGTCCGACTTAAAAAAAAGCCAGGAAAAGAGATCATGATCAAAAGACAATGATGAAAAGACATTATGATAAAACTTAAAAAGTTTTAAAAATAACCCCCTCCCCATTTAAATCTGTTTGCTGAATACAAGACTCTCAACCCAAACCGCCCTCTTAAGTTCGTGACCTTTGCAAAATATTTAATATCTTAAGGTTTTCATATATATATTGATATCTTCAGGCGATATTCGTAAAACTTGCTTTGGTGATGTGAATCTAAGTCGTTCTTCAAAAGAAAATTGTTTTTGGTTAGAAATCTAAGTCGGAATGCGTGGAAATCTTTCAGTCAGCTCCTGCGAGGCTGGTCTCCGAGCTCACAGCTCAACTGCAACTCAACTCTGTGACTCCAATATTTTGCTCCAACTGTACTCTTTACTCTGGGGACGTTCGTTTATATGGACGCCGACCAAAACTGGGTGCGGGCCTGTCGTGGTTTGGGTTCCTCGATAACTCCAAATCCGCAATAAGGATTTTCTTTGTTTTCGGACAGGAAAATTTATCACTTCCCATTTTTGGAAGTCAATTACTTTCTGTTTTAGAGGGGTTCTTAAGGGAATTGTCCTCCTAAATTCTTCCTTTCTCATGTTGGTATCTCACACCAATCCCCTCAGGGGGCCTCAACAGGTTTCCCTTCTTTCTCATATATTTACCTTCGTCCATCGCTCACGCCACCATTCAGCCAATGAACACTCGGCAGTGTGGGTGTGGCTAGACTGGCCTCAGTTTACAATTATCGCTCAAAGAAAAAAATTATCTTCCTTTTTCTTTTCTTTCTTTTCCATCGGCCAGAATTCTTATGAATCGTACTGTGGACATTAAATTTTTTATCTTAACTTGATGTCATCTGCGATTCATTAATGGGATTTTCGCCGACTTATTATCTGGGTGGTCAACTAAATTTCTTTGTCTTTCTCAACATCATCGCATTCTGTCGCCAACAGCTTGTCCAAGTAACAAACTTTTATCATGACAAGTTCTGGACATACAACTGATGGTTCTCCTTCCAAAACCAAATGATATCTCCCAAAGGTAGTTAATGGCTTATTCTTTTTCTTTTTCTCTTTTTCCTTCCTTTTTCTTTGGGGTGGTCTCACCTAATTCTTTCTCGGTCGCATGCTTGACCCAGTTTTCGATTATCTTCTAGCATTCTGCTTTGTAAGTCTCTTGAGCAAATTGAAATTTTCATTATTGCCATGGACAGATTGTTATCTTTTACCCGTATTCTGTTTTTCCTTGTCGCGTCCTGGCGTAAATTAATTCTGGCAGATCCGAGATCTTACGAATTTTCTATCTTCTGCGAAAAAAAAATACCTTTCTTCGCAAATGAAAATAAAATCTTTACCCATTTTTCTTTTGTTAAAAAAAAATAACATCGCTCAGTATGTCTTTCGTTATAGCTTTTTCTCGCCTTAAGTATTTCTCGCTTTTAATTTCCATGCTTAATTAGTTAGCCAATTACCATAGCTAAATAGTGTCACAATGTAAACTATTATTTAGAAAAGGAACAACATTTTTAAAATTGTTTAAAAAATGTCAATTTCATGGAAATAAAATTCCATACTGAAGATTGGTATGTTGAATCATACTGATCATTGTTTTTTACTTTCAGTTTGCAAAGAATTCTGGAACGGTTTTTGTAACTTTTTTTTTTACAGTTGAATAAATACAGAATTCACTCGCTGTTGACTTCACTATACGTAATTTTTGCTGCGAAAACCTAACCGCCGTCGCGACAATATATTTTATATCTTCTTCTTAGAAATAAGATGACATATACACTACTGTTTGCACTATTTATATTCGGACTATTGTCCTTATCCGTTGTTGTCAATCAAAGATGAGGACAACAGCACGAATTTAAAGAGGCAATTCCTCATCCCAGAAAATATATATCGCATTGTTCAACCGCTGGAGTGAGAATTTTCACGATCATAGTACCACGGACGCGTGACCTCCCAGCTGCACTGATTAGAATCTACTGGACTACTATACCTGAAGTGTCGTCGATGGGAAAACCAAATAGCGGCTCCATAATACAATGGATACTATTACAGCGCCATCTGTGAATTTGCTTATTTGCAATTGTTCTTCCTTAATGTCAATTGTAATATCAGATTTTTGCTAGAAAGGGATTCGTGGTCGGAGCATCAGCATTCCTCGTAAATATGTAAAATTACATATAAATATATTTTCATTAAGTCTAGGCAAGCCTTCCCTACGTAAACCGAAGGATTGGCTGTTAGGACTTAATATGACCTGCATATAAATATACGGTGTTAGTCTATTGCCCAGGCAGTGTATTTTTGTTTTCCATTTTTAGTCGGTATATAATTTTATTTTATTGCCATCGATTGAGTTTTGATAGGTGAGGAGCGAAACCGGTTAACTCTCCATATTTTTTCCTGTATTAAACATCGTTTTCTACTTTTCCTCATGGTTTTAACTATGTCCGTTTTCTATGTCGTCATTATTATCATGAAGCTCCTTCTGGAGACGAAACGTGTTACTTAAGAGTTTCTTTGTTTTCATTTTGTTATTTGATTACCTGCATTATATATATATATATATATATATATATATATATATATATATATATATATATATATATATAAAGAAATATACTTAAGATGTGCTATATTTATGGGATAAAGTGCTCAATATCAGAGATAGAGCGTTTGTAAATATAAAAGTGAACATAGAAGTCAACACTTAGAGGCGACAGTCTGTTTCATGCTAGATGCAATCGTCAGGCCACGAGCACTCCTGAAATTGAAACTGAAATACAACACGAACCTAAAGACTAAAGACATGAAGCAAAAACTCAAATGTATTCCATGAAAAACGATAACAAATTTTCTTTGAAAAGCACTCAAGTGAACCTAATATTTGAACCGAAATTTGCTTATAATTGTAAACGAACTTTTTATATGGCAACATTGATAGCGTCAAATGTGGTCGTGTGTGTGTATGAATCAATTAATCAGTAGCCTAATAATGTTATTTTGACCAGCAAATATTTATTTTTCCCAACGTCACCTGCTTCTTTGTTCAATCGACAGTATTATTCATAAAGATCCGGTATTATTCAATGAAACGTTTATATTAAAATTCAGTGACTAACACTATTCATGCTACAGACTTATTGATTCATTTCCATGGAGATGAGTTGATCTCGAGATTAAGTGCGATAGTTTGCTTATTTGTCTTACAATTAATGTTAATTTGTTTATTCTTCGTTGGATCATTGTATAATTATCATAGGTACTAGTGTGCCCGTGCCGTCAAAAATGAGAGCAATTGTTAAACTTTTAACAGTGAGATACAATGAAACAAAAGTCTTGAAACAATGTATTGAGATTCAATAAAACGGATATAAAGAATTCATAACTACAATAAATGCCAATGAAGCGTTTAATTAAACCTTTCTCTTTATATTTTAGAGGTTCAAAGATATCTATGAATATATTGATTACTCCTGAGGTTATATGAATCGCTCAATATATTTTTATGTTAAAAATATTATGTGTTTAATATAACAATGAAACGAGAATATCCCTCAGAAGAAAAAGATTAGTAGCAGAACGACAAAGACGGCGACGACAAAGCTTATTTCAAGACCAAGTTAAAGCCAGTCTCTTTATCAACAAAGGTATCTGAGTGCCTCACATGAAAGGCTTGAACAAATAAGACGGAAATCTGAGAAACGAAGGCGTAAAGGAACTGATTAATTAAACGGTTGATTTTGCCCGGGAACTAATTGTGACTAAATGCTGATAAATATTTTATTTGTATGAATTATTAGAACAACTCGGGAAAGTAATCAGTCCTATTTTTTTTTTTTTTTTTTTTACTTAAGTTGATTTACCTGCCTTCCCAATACAGATGGAACAGGAAATAAATAAATACACCGGAAATATATATAAATACCCATTGATCATTGTGTTTCAGTTTCAGAATTATATATATATATAATTATATATATAATTATTCGGAGATAGAGAGCTTAGTAAAATCCAAAACCCCCGATTATTCAGGTTAAAGGAGAAAACCCTCAGGTACAGATTCACCATTCAGCACTGCCCTGGGAAATGGCACAGAGCCTCCGATGCTGTATCTCGTAACCCAGCAGACATCTCACAGGCACTCCTAAATGTATTCACTGCTGAACCCTCTCAATCAGACATCATAGAGTCTGACAACATGGATGACTGGGTCAAATCAACAACCTTATTAGCAACATTCGGTGCAAATGACAACCTGGAGCTCATCTCACCAGACGTTATCCGTACGGCGGGACGCAGCGACCCGCAATACAAAAAAATTAATTGAAGTCATACAAAACGGATTCCAAAGAACGCGCATCCTCACTGCACCTGAAATCCGCGAATATTGGGAAGTGAGGCACCGCCTAAGTGTTGACGACGGGTTGGTGCTCTTAGATCAAAGAATCGTTATCCCCACCTCACAACGCACAAAATATTACATAGCCTACATTCTGAACACCAAAGGCGAAGTTGGCATGAAGGCACGTGCCAATGAATCTGTTTATTGGCCCGGGATGAATGCTTCAATTCGTAACATTAGAGCAGGTTGTACGTTCTGCTCAAAAATTGCCCAGAGTCAACCAAAAGAGCCAATCAATTTGACACCATCTCCTGATTGGCCATTTCAGCAAATCGTCATGGACATCTTCCATGTTGGGAACCATGGTTACTTAGCATGCGCTGAAAGGTTAACAGGCTGGCTGAATCTATACCACTTGATCCACGGAGAAGCTAATGCCTCAAGGATTATTTCGATTTGCCGAGACATATTTCAAACCTACGGCGCTCCTGAGGAACTCAGCAGTGATGGTGGGCCACCTTCACATCTCTTCCATTCAAGCAATTTTTGCAAGACTGGGCTGTTAAACAAAGGTTATCATCTGCTGGTTACCCACAATCCAATGGTCGAGCAGAGCTTGCTGTCAAAACAGCCAAGAGAATCGTAAATGGCAACACAGGAGCCCAAGGATCGTTGGATAATAACCGTGCAGCAAGAGCCATCCTCCAATACAGGAATACGCCCATTCAAAACATTTGGCTATCCCCTGCTCAACTACTACTCCACCGCCAACTACGTGACTACATACCATTCCACCCTACACTCTATAAGCCACACGCGAATTGGATAAACGCAGCCCAAAATCGTGAGATAAGTCTGTCCCGGCGGAACGCTCGTCTCATAGAGCGATACAACAGAACAGCACACACTTTAAACCCCCTTCAAAAAGGACAAATTGTGGCACTACAACGACCAACAACCCGTCGATGGGGCACAACAGGTCAGGTAATTGAAACTCTCCCCAACCACCAATACCGTATCAGAGTTGACGGATCAGGTAGAATTACCTTACGAAATCGCCGATTTCTCAGGAAACTGGATACACCAACAATTCCAGTTCCAAGACCAAGTGCATTACCTGAGACCCTTACACCAGTGCAACAAACATTCGACACTGGAATAACATCAAACATTGCTCAGCCGTCTACAATAACACGGACAAAAACCCCTCGGGCATTGTCCAGACTACTTCCGCACAACCAGCCAGGTTTAAAGGAACTCATCCCTCCCCAACGGCCACTACCCACACGCGATGGGGGGGGGGAAGGAGATGTAGAATAACAATACAATAAACAACACTTACCGGCATAAGAGTCCCAGCTAGCGTCCAGCTGGCAGACAAAAATAAAGCAGGTTGTAACTTAATACAAACCCTGCAAACTAACTGAGAAATCATGCTAGTATTTATATAGAAATACTTCCACTCAGGTACCAGCAGCCAATCACAGCCCAAGCAATGGACTATCCCACTTTAGCATAATGAGATGCTCCATTGCACCATAAATAGCTCTTTCTCAATGTTGAATTAGTATTCACTCAGCTTGCTCTACAACTGAGTGTTTATCTTGACCACGATTGTTCGACAATGTGGTTGCAGAAACATGGCTTGGTTATTTCATTTGCTTAGTTTAAAGTATTAACTTTGTCTCAAGCATATTGAAAAAATGTCACACAGTGACACGCTGACAATGGCATTTATTATATAGCAGAAGATGAGATATTGAGAGTTGTGTCTCTTTAATTGAAAAAGTGCAACGCCATAACACAATGACATTGGCATTTATTATATAGATATATTGTAAGTATATTCTAAATTTGTCAATGTTTGACCTAGAGATTTATAGTCATCGAATAAAATACCAGCTTTGTTTATGCAGACTAAATTTATAGTGGATTGATAATAGTTTGGTAATTTGAAATATTAAAATAGATATAATAGTTTGCTAGAATTTAAACTAGAATTAATGATTTGTTTTGAAAGTTTTATTTTAAATATTTCGTCTTTATTATTGTTTTATTTTAATTCTTTCTGAATTTTTAATCTTAAATCTTTCTTCCGTATGTTTTGATTGTAATGCTACTGAATCTTTGCCACCCGAAATCAATAAAATCACGAGACTCCGTTGAAGGTGTCCTTTAATTCTGCTATTCCAGTGAATTCTCTTATTCCATTGAATTCTGTTATTTGCAGTAATATAACAAAACATCATGGCTATTAAAATAGAAATACTTTATGGAAGTGAGAGGAAAATAAAAATGCATAATGAACGCTTGTTCGAAAAAGAAAAAGAGGGAAAAAAATACAAAAGCCAGCTGACTGGTTTTCGTTCCTCTCTTTTCAGCGTTCGATAAAATGTGTACCACAACTAAAATCAGATAAACATTCTACATATGGATATGATATACACATATACTAATAATATATATATATATATATATATATATATATATATATATATATATATATATATATGCATGTATGTATGTATCTCACAAACAGATCATATTAAGGCCTCAGTCATTCTTTCTGTTTACAAAGAGAATGCCCTAAAGATTTAAAACGTATTATCTTCTATAATTAAACAGTCTATCATACACTCATAATACCCTGGCTGTGATGTAAGTAAATATTGAAATATTAGCAAAACACTCCGGTTATAGTTTGATTATTGGGCATTTCTGAAATATATGTTTTTATGGAAATTACTTTATGTTTTGTGTGAGCTTAAACTCGTGTCTATATTTAAAGTCATTTGTTAGATGTTATATTTTACAATCTTTTGAACTCTGCCCTTTACCAAAATTATAAACGGACAAGAAATCAGTGTTTAAAATGGCGAGCAGCCGATCTGAAATGCAAAGTTTGTCTTTTCGAAGCCAAGAATTAATGGAATTAGTATGGACAGCGCTGTTTGGTGATCAACTTTTTCCATCTGTGCTAAAAGCTTTTAGTGATGGAGGAGGAGCGGTGTAGCACCATGGTTATTGGCGTGGAAACTGAAATCAGCAAATCGAGTTCAAATTATAACCGCGGTTATTAGGATCGTACAGCAGCCATGACTTTGGGAAAGGCATGAATTCACTTATCCTTTAGCTCTGTCTTAGCGCCATATATATATATATATATGGGTATCTCATAATCGATGACAGAAAAGAGATGGAATGAGAAGGCAATATTAATTGAAAAACTTGGTAAATATTGCCTACTTTGACAGGGACTAACATTTCCACAGATTCTTCCTTAAAATCGAATTACTCTTTACTCACGGCCACATTTCAGTCAACTTAATCAAAAAAGAAAATGTTTCTCTCTCTCTCTCTCTATATATATATATATATATATATATATATATATATATATATATGTGTGTGTGTGTGTGTGTGTGTGTGTGTGTGTGTGTGTGTGTGTGTGTGTGTGTGTGTGTTTGAAACAGTACAGAAACGTATTATGGCATAAAAAGCAAGAAATTCTATATTATAGGCCATGATAGATTTAAAATAAAAACAAAAACACACACCAGTCGACCGGTTTCGTCCCCTCTCATCAGAACTGTTAACGGGGAACACAAATTATGAAGAGAAAAAAATAGTCTGTCATGGATGACGTGAATGAATGGACAGGGAGAAAAAAAATATAATTATGAAAAAAATTATATCAACAAAGATGCTAGAAGCGCAGCACAGTAAGTCCAAGCAAACAATCTCTTTGTTTACAAAGAGCAGGTCTCCTGGACCTGATGTACAGCTTCTCCAACACCTTAAGATGGAATAATGAGTGTGCTCTGGCCAAAACGGAAAACCAGTTCACACTGAAATCCATCACACAAGTGGGATTCTTTATAAAGTGATCCGCAATCGAAGACCCATACGTGTTACGAATGGTATCGCCCAACGAAAAATTTTTATTCAGTATTATAGCAGATTCGTGTTGTTTAATTCTAACGTCCAAACGCTGTGTCGTTCTACCTATGTAGTCGCATCCACAACTACATTTGAAATGGTAAATAACAGAATTAATATGGGGGGTGGTAGAACATCTTTACACATAGATGAAAGTACGGACTTAGTTTGAAAAACAACACGAACGTTCGCTGCAAAATAACACTCACGTGAACTACATGAAATACGCTTGGCGAAGGATTCACTAATCCTACCCAACCACGGTAAACGAAGATAGACCGGACATTTACCCACTATAGCAGGTTTGATTTTATTGAACCTGGCAGTCTCATCTCGAATAACCGATTGAACAATGTTCAACGGATAACTATTGTTCACAAAGATCTCAGTTAAATTCATCTTTCAAGGTGTTATTTGAACAAATCATTAACGCCCTATGGGTCAAGGTCCTAATCAAATTGATCTTTTGTCGTTTAGGACAAAAAGAGTCCTATCGAGTATAGAGACCTGTAAGAATATATATATATATATATATATATATATATATATATATATATATATAAATATTTTTTTATCCGACATTATTTCCTATGACTATAAACGTTATTTTTAGTGGGTCTACGTGTTTGAGTTGTTACCTTTGTTTATTTTTATTTTCTTAAAAAGTGAAATTAATAACAATCTGCCTCGATTGAAAAGTCCAACTGAAGAGAAACTGTACCTCTAATAGGAATCGAACCCGTATCCTTTCTTATAGTGATAGGCGTTGCATTTTTGTAGATTGTAGGTGGCAGAGAAGTAAGAAATTGGAAGAGAGTTCCACAGGTGGGAAGTGCATGAAAAAGAAACTATTAGAATAGAAGCGACGGTTACATCTATAGCTATTTCAACAGTAAAACAGTGAGAACTAGTACCCAATCTATTAGGACACTTAAATTCATGCTGTCAAGGTACCAAGGAGGAAAGCTCATTAAGAACAATTGCCATGAAAATATTTATAGAAAAGACAGAGGGAAGCCACATCAAGGTGATATACAGGGGTTGGACAAAATAATTGAAAAACTTGTTAAATTCAAAGAAAATTTATTTAATATGGAGTTGGTCCTCCTTTTTACAGCTTTAATACGTCTAGGAATGGAATCATACAGCTTCCTAACTTCATCCAGACGAATTTTCAGCCATTCTTCCATTAACACCTGCTTTAGCTCTTTAAGACACGACGGTGGAAGATAGCGGCTCCAAATTTGTTGCTCCAAAATGCACGACAAATATTCAATAATATTGATATCTGGAGATTGGGGAGGCCACTCCATATGTTCTAGCTCACTTTTATGCTCTTCATACCAATTCTTAACCACTCGATCGGTATGTATTGGAGCATTATCGTCTTGGAAGATGCAGTCAGTGTTGCGAGTGGAGAGAAGAGGTTTCCTCACGGCGGCTCTTCTTTTTAGTAGAAACTGGACTATTCAGATGATTATTCAACTCAGCAGTCACTTTGGTCGCAGGAGTCCGATGATTTTTGCCATATTGCGTTTCAATGCACATCGGTCCCTGTCAGTAATTTTGCAAGTTCGGCTCGAATTGCTACGGTTGCTAGAGGTTTTGCCATGTTTCTCGAATTGCATCATTGTTCTTGATATGTTAGCTCTTGAAAAACCAAACAGTTCAGCAACCTTAGTGATCGAGGGTCCTGCCATGCGAGCTCCAACAATTTGCTCTTTTTCGAACTCGGGAGGTCACGCATTTAGCTTAAATTTTACTAAATTCTAAAAATAAATAAGACAAAGACAGTAAATTAGATAAATAAACGTCTTTACAATAGATATAACCTGCAATGACGAAGTTTTAGTTAAGTTCTTAATATAATAGGTCTTTGAAATATACGAGTGGATTTTGCAACTGTTCCAATTATTTTGTCCAACCGCTGTATATATATATATATATATATATATATATATATATATATATATATATATATATATATATGTGTGTGTGTGTGTGTGTGTGTGCTATATTCATGGCTTAAAGATGCTCAATATCAGGGATAGAGCGTATGTAAATATAAAAGTGGACATTGAAGTCAACACCCAGAGACGACAGTTTGTTTCATGCTAAACGCAAGCGTCAGTGACCTCTGTTAGTCGGCTAACGAAATTATTTGTTATTTTTCAGTGTGCGAGC
Source organism: Acanthosepion pharaonis (assembly GCA_903632075.3). Classification (NCBI taxonomy): domain Eukaryota; kingdom Metazoa; phylum Mollusca; class Cephalopoda; order Sepiida; family Sepiidae; genus Acanthosepion; species Acanthosepion pharaonis. The sequence goes on along the minus strand of CAHIKZ030005201.1, from coordinate 905,237 downwards.
CCCGGATGAAAACCAAGATTCATGTCCTCCTCACATAGAATATTAGTGCAATATATTCTTATTACTACTTTTCTACCCTATTTTTTACCTTTCTGGTGTATTAAACTAAGATTAACATACACAGTTATTTTTCCGACCTTTTTTTCTACTATAATCTCACTTTCCTCTCCCCCTTTCTAACATTTGTATATTTCTTTTCTTTTTTATATATATATATATATATATATATATATATATATGTGTGTGTGTGTGTGTGTGTGTGTGTGTGTGTGTGTGTGTGTGTGTGTGTGTGTGCGTGTGTGTGTGTCAACTATATTCTACCTTTTGTTGCTTTCCTCCTCTTTATTATTTGAGCCTTTCTCTCTATCTCTCTCACAAACACGCACACACACACACATACACACACATACACGCACACTATTTTTTTAAACTTTTTATTTCCTTTTTCATACCTTTTCTCGCTATTTAACTTTTCTTCTTTCTTTTCGACTCTCTATATTTTTCTCCTCCTCCTCCTCCTTTTTCTCTTTCTTCTTCTTCTTCTTCTTCTTCTTCTTCTTCTTCTTCTTCTTCTTCTTCTTCTTCTTCTTCTTCTTCTATACCACCACCAGCAACAACAACGCCTCGTCTTCTACCTCGTCTCTCTTCTTTTAATTCACTCCTTTTATTTATTCTTTCCCACTCACACTCCTCCCTTTGATCTCCATATCGGCCGCAGCTGTTTCGCCTCCTCTATCAATAACTGTCAATCAGAAGAGTGAAATTTCCCTACATTTCCCGACGCAAACATGAGCTCTCACTCACGATCGACACGACAACTGCACCGAATGAACTCTGTGACATAAGAGAAAAAGTGAGGTCACTGAGTGCATTTCTACGGCAATTCTCTCGTCTGCAGGGGAAACCCATTGTCCCCCCCCCAACAAACACGCTTTATTTTTTCCCTATAAATCAATTTTTCTTTCTTTTCTGCAAGAAATTCAATTTTTATACGAAACTGTTTTTTATTGTGTTAAAGATTTACGACTCGTAATTTTCCATCACGCTTTTTTTCTTTTTCTTTTCTTCTTCTTCATTTCTTCTTCTCCTCTACTTCTTCTTTACTGATTTTCTTCTTCTTCCTATTTTTCTTCTTCGTCTTCTTCGTCTTTTTCTTCTTCTTTTCTTCTTCCTATTTTTCTTCATCGTGTTTTTCTTCTTTTCTTCTTCGTCTTTTGCTTCTTCTTCGTCATCATCTTTTCTTCTTCTTCTTCTTCTTCTTCTTCTTCTTCTTCTTCTTCTTCATCGTCTTTTTCTACTTCTTCGTCGTCGTCTTTTCTTCTTCTTATGTTTTCAGATTTTATCCCTAACTCATTCTTTCTGTTTTTCCTTTGAATTTCATTCCTTCTCATTCGTTATAGTTTTTCTATTCTTCCATTCATTCCTACTTACGGATTTGTTTCATTCTTTCATATATTCTTTTTATACATTCTCATATTTTCTTTCTTTTCTCCAATTTCTTTCTTTTTTTTTTAAATTATTTTCCTTTTATTTATTTCTATCTTTCCTTTATTCTCTCATTTTCTCTTTCTTTCTTCCTTTTATTTCCTCTGTTATATATTTATTCATTCCTTTAGTTTTCTTTATTTTCCCACCAGGCCATTTTCATTCTTTATTTCATTTATATATATCCTTTCTAAACTTAATTTCTTCTTTCTATTGCTTTTTTATTTTCTACTTTTCTTTTCTTTCTTTCTTTCTTTCTTTCTTTCTTTCTTTCTTTCTTTCTTTCTTTTCTTTTCTTTTCTTTATTCCCTTCCGAGCTGATTTTACCATTACTTCTTCTTTATTTCCTTCTTTCTTTTTTTTATAACTAGTATTTCTTTAGCTCTCGTTTCTTTTATTTTATCATCCTTTCTTTCTTACTAGTTTCTTACTTCTTTCTTTTATCTTTCTTTCTTTTTTCTTTCTTTCTTTCTTACCTGTTCCGCGTTTTTCTATCTTTTAATACTTAATTTTCTATCCATTTTCACGCCTTTCCGATAGTTTCATGATTGTGCCTGCTCTTTTCTCGCATTTTCTTTTACACTATAACGTCCCTCACCCATTAATTCAAATTACTATCCTTCAACTGCTTCGATTTCATCTTCTCATTACCACAACTTCGCCTATTTCTCTCTTACTCTTTTTCTTCTTTCTTTTTGACTTTTTCTTCTTTCCCGTTCAACTACACACTACAGCTATAATCTTATTTCGAAATAGTGATTTTTTTTCCGTGTCAGAGAAAACTTTTCTGATATCACATTGTTCATTACTGACACAAAGAATTTCTTCACATTTTCAGTTCGTCTGCTTATTCCATTTTGTTTTCTTGATATTTCTAACAACTTTTTTAAGTTATTTTTTTCAAGACGCGACTTCTTTTCCCCAGTGCTTCTTTCTTTCTTTCTTTCTTTCTTTCTTTCTTTCTTTCTTTCTTTCTTTCTCGCACCATTTTCTGTTAAACACTTCAGCATAATAGTTCATTATCGTATAGCTTGTCTTCCCAGGCCAACCCTCCTGGTGTTTCGCAGCTTTTAGCCTTTGATCTTGCTGCCTCGTACTTCGCCGCCCACTTCACGATTTCCGTGTGAATTTGATTGAATATATATCGGCAGTCGGTGCTTCACTTTTCCATTGAGAACGTCTGCGTGTGTATCTGCGCATGCGCAGTTAAGAGCGCTGCTCATATTTTGCTGTTAAAACAAACCAGAAACTCGTTTGTCTTAACGAATTTCACATTTCTGGCATATCTTACCAAGTACTTCAGCAACGAAACAAATACTGACACAAGGCCATGACGATGGAGCAAGGTGAAAAGGATGAACTGGTTTTGGAACTTGCTTTATATATAAATATAAAAGTGGACATTGAGGTCAACACACAGCTGCAACAGGACACTGAAGAATGCGTTTAAGCATGAAACAGTCTATCGCTGCGAAGGTGTTGACCACTTATATATTTGCATATGCTCTATCCCTGATAGAGCACTTTAACCCATAAATATAACATACGTTATAACTATATTTTATCATATATATATGTGTGTGTGTTAATGTCCACTTTTATATTTACATACGCTCTATCGCTAATATTAAGCACTTTAACCCATAAATATACCATTTTTAAAATCTATATTTTATTATATATATATATATATAATCGACTCTCCCGTCGAGTTCGACGTATGAGGGTCAGGCCGATAAGTTTCCAGGAAACCGACATCCCGACATCGGCACATGAGATTTGATTATAGTGGTGAAGGCCTCGTGCAGGACCAGCCACACTTTTTGGAGGGACGAATACAGAAACCTGGTGCACCGAATGCCACAAGGTTCCCAAACGACCCTCCGCAGGTTTTGAATTCAGAGTTGTCTTCCTAGACCAGTTGCTATCCAAGGCTATAGAACCCAGTCTGTCCTGCTATTTTACCCATAGCTGGGGGGAGATGAAGAGGATTCATACCTTTCCCAAGGGTATTAGCACGTAAGTGAATGTAATGGATTCGACTGGAATTCGAACTCGGCTCTGCGATTCCTCAATCCAAGCCGCTATCCATATATATATATATATATATTATCATATATATGTGTCTCTGTGTGAGTGTGTGTGTGTTAATGCTATAAACGTTATCTTTAGTTAGTAGCCTTACCTTGTTTGAGTTGCCGTGTCTGTTTTTAGCATGATAAAACAAGACTCAGTGACGGTTTCCTATCTTCTAATTGACAATGGCATGGTTCAGTTATAGTAGCACTATCACTGATAGGAAAAATGAACATTGGTTTGATTCCAGTCAGGGGCCACATTTTTCGATCTAGACCGGTTGACAGAAATTTCACTGCTTAAGGAAATTTTAAAAAAATACAAATAGGGATATCTGTTAAAAACGTGTCCCCACTAAAATAACTTTTACATAAGAAGAAACGAAGTCAGATTAGACAAACAAATCCATTAAAACACAGACACACACACACACACACACACACACATTCATATACCATATACACAGCATCTTTGGATGAATATAAACTCTTGTATGTTGAATATTTGTTCATTTTATTGGCCTCATGATCTCTTGTGTTCCAAGTTTTTGCAAAATTATCCATGTTTCATAAACCGACACCATTTGTCTCAAAAACAGATTTCTTTTTATCTTCAGTTAGCTAATGTCACAAATGCGATTTCATCTCTCTCTCTCTCTCTCTCTATATATATATATATATATATATATATATATATATATATATGGGGAAATCGTATGACACAGTGGAAAAGTTTACTTTTGACGCGTTTCGTCTTTCAGGATGACATCGGACTAAAACTTTCCACGTTGTCATACAATTTCTCCAATATTATTCTTGATATATAAAAATAGATATTGTTATTACACACACGCACACGCGCGCACACACACACACACACACACACACATATATATATATATATATGAAAAATTTCCCAGAGTTAACCTGTAGAAAAAGACAATATGTATAAAGGTAAAAGACAACAGGGAAACTGTATTATTAGCCAACACGTTTCGTCCAATGTGGACTTTTTCAAGGCAAAAACGAAATGAATTTATTGAAAACGAAGTAACTATTAACAACAAACAAAATGTCCTTAGCAACGAGAAGAATTTAAAAAACGCTTTTATATTCACTTTGTCAACTGAAAATTACGTCAAGTACTTTCACGTGTAGAAATATTGTTTTTATTGTTGTGTTTACGGATTCAGCCATTTTCTTTTGATTTCTTGATATAGTTGTGTACGTTGGCTTGGGAGAGTAGTAGAAAGGTGATACTGGGAAAAAACTGGGCGTAGATTAATATTTGGATAATATTCAATGGCGTCACTCTCGATGATTTTCCTTCCTTTCTTTTTTATGAGTGTAGCATTTTTAAAATCAAAATTGTGGTTGAATTTATTTCTATGTCTGACTAGTGCAGGAAGAGCTTATTCTCTCGTCTGTTTTGACTGAATAGCAGAAATTGTTTCAAGCGTCACCTGATTGTATTACGACAGCTCTCATAATGCAATCAAATACGATCTTTTTTAATGAAGTTAAAACTAAACGTTACTAATGATATGTAACGAGCTAATGTTTTAGGCCAGGCATGCCCAAAGTTTGTCCCGGGGGTCAATTACGGCTCACGGTCAAATTTCATCAATCAATATCAATCATATAATGTAACATTTATGATCCGCCAATATTTTCAATCAGAGTATGTAAAGTATACACCTAAGAAATGCAATTTCATGTTTTACCAAAAGATGACAGCAGCACTGTGTGGCCACCCTCAGACGGTGTGATCCTGACCCTTGGCCTTTTCCAGCCAATTTCTAAAATCACTGCCTTTGAACCAGACCTGGTTTACATACTGCAGTCCAGATCTCAGTATCACCCTTCCCATTAGTGCAGGTAAGTTATTTGTTTTAGTCATCTGAGATTAATAAATTCTAAAATCTTAGTGAATTAAATTTGTTTGTGTTGGTCAGAATCATTTATAAATATATTTGGACACATGGACTTGTGTCACTTTATGTTTTCTACTTCTTAATAAGATGAATGCTGGTGTTATGTTCCTATTCATATGTTTTAACTTAAAAATTGACAGACAACATTAATTACCCATAATATGTAATGCTTAAGATTAACCTGAGATATAGCTTCCTGGAAGTTCTTCTTTCTCAGACATATTTTACATCATCTTTTATGGGCTTCAGATATGACAGGCTGAGTGATTTTGGTAAGACCTGTTTAAATTTATTTGTCATCCTTGTGAAGAAATGAAAATATGCCATTTGCAATAAAACTTTCTCCTGTCTCGCAATACTCTGCTTAGCCTTTGGAATATGTCCTTGGCCATCGCAGTAAATCTAAGGATCTCAGTGTCGCATTTACCGCCTTCTGTCAAGACGTTTCCCAGATATTTAAACTTCTGCGTCTGCTTGATTTTAGTGTTCCCGACCTGTAAATCGAATTTCGGGTTCTTTCTCTTACCGATGACCATGCAATCTGTCTTCTTGTAGTTCATGCTTAGTCCTTTCTTCTCACTCTCAGTTGCTAACTTCTGTAAGAGATTTTGTAATTTCTTTTCCGTGTCTACTATCAGTACTGTGTCATCTGCGTATCTTATATTGTTAAGATTATGGCCTCTAATGCTAAATCCCGCTAGGCTTTCCAATTCTCTGAGAATTGCTTCACTGTATAGGTTGAACAGGTCGGGTGAGAAGACGCATCCTTGCCTTACGCCTCTTTCTATTTTCGTAGAGTCACTGAACTCGTTCCTTATGCACACGCATGCCGTTTGCTGCCAGTATAGGTTCTTCATTATTCTGATATCCCCTCCGGAATATATCAAGGTTGCTGAGCAGTTCCACCAGATCCTTGTGGCGTAATTTGTCGAAGGCCTTTGCATAGATACACGTCCTTCTGCATTTGTATCGCTCTTTCTGATAACATTCTGAGCATGAATATCACGTTCCTTGTCCCGGTGTATTTAACGAACCCGCACTGTTCTTGTCCTATCTCTAGCCTGATTCTCCTGCGCGCCCTATTCATCAGAATACGAATGATGAGTTTTGTCATATAAAAGTCACTGTGCGTTAAAATACCATTTCTTATCATAAGCGTTTCTATCTATATACATATTTATATAGTGTGTGTTAATGGTCACATCGGGTTTTGGGAACAAAATTTCTCCGAGCCTCGTGCACCGATCCCTCTCTCTGGGTGCAATGAGAGGGACCGGCCTCAGGCAGCTGCTCTCCAGGCACCTCTCAGTATAATTTTCCTCAGTTACGACTCTGTCCTTTGACAGAGTTGCCCCTCAGTGCACTCTGCCCAAGTACAGAGACGCAACTGAGATATGATAAATAGGGTGTTACAAACCACTAGAGAGAGATAGAGAGAGAGAGATAGAGAGACAGACAGACAGACAGACAGAGACAGAGACAGAGAGAGAGCAAGCAATTTACACATGCTATATTGTTTGATAATGAGTTCGGACTAAAAGAGATACCTTGCATCAAAATAAACTAAGCGTAGCCAATATTCATCTGTCTAGCTATTCTCAACAGTTGCTAACCAATTTCAAATAAAGACTATATTTTGAGAGATGATTAAAAATGCCTTTCAAACTTTATAGTGTCACAGTCTTTCTCTCAGCATTACAACCTTTAAAGACGTGAACTTGCTTTCCATATTTTTTTTACCAATATCTTATTATCATTTCATTCATTTGCAAAGATATGCGTACTTACTTTTTTTACGACTTCCTTATCACCTTTCGTCTTTACAAATTCAAGCCTTTCTTTGCTATCTCGGCTTCCAGCCACCCGCTAACACCTAAACCAACTTTTTATTTATGTAACTATTGCACCTATAAGTCGAGCGCACGTGTCGCAATGCTCTTTCCAATAGAGAGATTCCCCCATCCTCGAATGACAACTGAAAATTGGAAAGGAAATAAAAAGAAATAGTATTGAAAAAAAAGAAAATATTGTCATGTGTTGAAGTTAGTGTGACTTTAGTTTCTAGACATCAAATCGCACAGAGATTCTTTAGAAATGACATCGTTTTGGACACTTGATTCCCAAAAGATAAACGTTTTGGATTTTTCGAGCTTTCCAAGAATTTTCCTTTATTCTTTCTTTCTTCCTTTCGTTCGTTTCCTTTGCTTTTAGAAAGTTTTTTGCATTTTACTTCCATCTTTAACTTATTCTTTTCTTTCGTCTTTTTCTCTTTCCTTTAACACTACCTTGACATTTTCCTTCCTTATTTTTCGTTCCATTTTTTTTCCATTTTCTTTTTCATTCTTTTATTTGATCTTGCCATCTATGATATTCTTTCTTTTTTCTTCGTTAGCACACTTTTCTTTTCATTCGTTAACTTCTTCATTTATTCCTTCGTATTTTGATTTCATTATTTCTTGAAAGAAGAAACGTATCTTCTCAAAACATTCACCTGCAAAAACACGACACAAGATATTTTTAAAGTAAACTTATCTACACGAACGTATGTCATTGAGCGTAATATGCCGAATATTTTCACTTTTCCACCTGACATCAAACGACTTATTCGACAACAGGTGAAACCCGCCAGAAGCTTACCATATATTTCCTGTTCGTTCTTTTACATATGTAAATGAACGATCTAGTATATATTTATACATGTGTGTCATGGATGTGTCAATGTGAATAATTATGCGCATGTGTACGTGTGTGCATTTAACGACGCACTCAAATAATTACTAATTTTTGAGCTGTTCCTGAGAGAGTCGGACTTTCAGATCATAATATCTATCTTTATTAAAAGTACAGATAATAACTTTGGTGGAGGGGTCAACTTTTCCGACGCAAATAAAATGTAACAAAGTTTTATTTATAAATAAGACCAAAAATCATAGACCACAGACACATCTACAGTGTAACCCGGATATAAGAGAGTTCTCGGGACCGGAGAAGAAGTCTCTTATATCCGGGTTTCTCTTATATCCATGTTTGGTCTATTTTATATACATTAACACAGGCTCTAATTTGAGACCAGAGAAAATCTCTCTTATATCCGGTTTTGTCTTATATCCGGGTCTCTTATATCCGGGTTACACTGCATTTGACTAGCACAACGTCTCATATAAATGTTGTCAAAATGATAGACAGGATTGTTAAACAAAGAAAAATTTGTCTACAATAATAACAACGTTTAAGAATAGCTAAGATCGACAAAAGGGCTCAAACAATACCAGATTAAAAAATGAACATTGGACAATTTATTTACAATATGGATTTGGATGAACAACTTATAACACACAATTTGGTCGGTTGGATGTAACCGCTTAATGAAGACGATAATCCCCGTTATTAATTGTAAGAATTAAGATATGATTAAAAAAAAAAATTTATTTTATATATATATATATATATATATATATATATATATATATATATATATATATTATTATTATTATTATTATTATTATTATTATTATTATTATTAAGTATTAATAATAGATTTGTAAATATGTGTATTAATTAGTCTCTATATGCATTAATGTACACACACACACACACACACACATATATATATATATATATATATATATATATCATACATACAGATATATATATTAATGGATTAACAAAGTTCTTGCAGCCTAAATATGCTACGCTCCAACACCTCAACACACACACACACATACATGCATATATATATATATATATATATATATATATATATATATATATATATATATATATATATATATATATATATATATATATATATATATATATATATATATATATATATATATATATATATATATATATATATATATATATATATATATATATATATATATATATATATATATATATATATATATATATATATATATATATATATATATATATAACGTTCGCTTTCTGACCATGAGACCCGGGTTCGAATTTCACCATGTTCGATTTGTCTAGAAGACAGCTTCCTGATGTTATCGGATTGTATCGAGGTCGATCCCAGCGTGCGGTACCTTTGGAAAGTGCCTGAAAACCATATCACGTGAGTGAAATTGGGTAGACGGGACTCTTGTAGGCCGTCGATAGCTGTGCTAGCACGAAGTCACAAGTCATCGTGACCGAGGGTTTGAGTGTGCTGGCCGTGTTCAGATTGTTGATCACGCTAGATAACACGCTCTTTCCCAGAAACTGTAACTAAGGTCTGCTCTGCATAGTTGCAGTATAAACCACAGGTAGGCAACACACAAATGTACCTGAGCAAGTAGTAGTAGACGGGTATCCTCGAATACGAGTGGACAGCTATTATAATTTATACAATGTCTTATGGGATCTCATCTCAAAAGCGTTCTTGCTTGTCTATTTTTAGAGTTTCTAGAAAATGACCCATTCAAAAACATTCTACCCCCAAACTTTTCCTATTTCAGATACACAGACGACACACTACTAATATATCCACAAAATACTAATTTAACAGATCTGGTCAACCAAATTAACAACGTTGAACCTACAGAAACAAACCAACTACACTCTTCCCTTCGTAGATATCATGTTACACAGAAACAATAACGAACTTAATTTTGACGTTTATAGAAAAGCTACCAACAAAAATGACCTGGTCAGTTTCTACTCAAATCACTCTTCTAAAATTAAATCTGGAATTATTATATGTTCCTATTTGAGAGCATTAAGAATTTGCAGCCCCCAATATTTACCTAAATAAGAAACATACATAGAAAACACATTCAAAAACCTACAATACCCATATTATTTCATCCACAACGCAAGAAGAAAGGTCTACAAAATATACAACCGCAACAAAAATAACATCATCCATAATAATAAATTATACAAAAACAGATGCATAATAATACTGACCAACTCTGTAACGTCCACTGTCCAGAATAACCTAACCCATCTAAACAACATCCAAATAACCACAAACACTTCTAAAATTATTATGGTTATAATCAGATATACAAACACCCATAGCAATAATATTTCTGAAGCATATATAGAATAAATTGTCAAAAACTGTTTCTCACAATACATTGGAGAAACGTGTAGAAATTTAAAAAGACGCATCTATGTGCACAAAAGAGACCTCATAGATAACAATTTAACAAATGCACTAGTCATACTTAGAAATAAATTCAACCACAATCTTGATTTTAATTCATTCAGAAGGAAAATAATCGAGAATGTCGCTATTGAATATTATCCGAATATTAATGTACGCCCCTGCTTTTTCGCAATATCACCTTACGTATCGCTTTTCTTTGAAGGTACCTATATATATATATATATATATATGTGTGTGTGTGTGTGTGTGTGTGTGTGTGTGTGTGTGTATTTAAAATAGGATATAGAATTTTGACAAAGTTTTGAAGAAATTTGAAAAATGTTTCATTGAAACTAGATTTGATAACGCGTTTCGCCTTTCTAGGCTTCATCAGATCCAAACAGGAAACAAATAAATGTGCGTTTGTATATTTGTATCTATGCTTAAATAATGAATCATTAGTAATTTTTCACTAAGCTATTGTTTCTCGTGATGAAAGAAAAAGAATGAAAACGAGACTTTTTTAAAATTCTGTATCTTTTTCTTTATAAGTTATTAAAATATATTTTCCAGATTCTCTTTATCGAATTAAAGGCAAATCCTCGTCTCATTTACAGAATTATGGAAAAAAGTAGTAATGATTTACTATTTAAGCATACACATAAATACACACGCCCCCACACACACACACACACACACATTTCTTTCGTTTTGGGCTCTGATGATGCCTAGAAAGGTGAAACGCGTAATCAAATATACTTTTAATGAAACGCTTTGCCATTTGTCAAATTTCTTCAGTATATATATATATATATATATATATAGAGTATGTGAGAGAGAGAGAGAGAGAGAGAGGACCCATTACTTGAGAAAGAGGGGAGTTGGCCCATAAGTTCAAGCATAGAAAGACAAAATGAAAGTGATCGCCAGTTAGAAGAATAGACCGAGAGACATAAGAAGATAAAACGAAGCAAAGAGGATAAATGCGTACACATTAGATAGATAGATAGATAGATAGAGAGAGAGAGAGAGAGAGAGAAATAAAGAAAGAAAGAAAGAAAGAAAGAAACGAATAAGCTTAGACAAGTATCGCTTAATTTACACATATACCCTGTCACAACTGGCCAGTTCATTGTAAAACGTGCGATAGCCAAGTACTATATCTGACTACACTCTTAACTGCGCATGCCCATGCAGACGTGTGCCGGAAGCAACAAATATTGCACCTGTTCACAATTATTGCATTTGTCGCAAAGTAAATTCATTAGGCGTAGAAGATACCCGAAGTGTTTTTTTCAAAAGCTGCCGATGTTTCCGAGATGACGTTAATAAATTTAATTGTTTGCTAAGGTGATTTTTACGTGATGCATGCATTTTCTTTTTTATTGTCCACTTTCTTCTGTATCTTTCTCCCTTTTCAATTCTTTCAGACTCCTTTATTCTTTCTATTTCTCTCTTTCTCTTTTTCATCTCTCTCTCTCTCTCTCTCTCTCTCTTTTTCATCCTCTTCGTGTTCCTGTTTTCATCTCTTCCTTCTTCTTCAAGTTTTTTCTCTCATTTTTTCCTTCCTCATCACTTTTCTTTTCTTCTTCTTCTTCTTCATCTTCTTCTTCTTCTTCTTCTTCTTCTTCTTCTTCTTTACTATTCATCAAATTTTCATTCTGCTTTATTTTCGCGTCATTGTTTTGTCTGTTCTCCAAATCACTCCCGTTTTCTTCTTCATCAGTTTCTTATTCACTTTTTCGACTTCTTCTTCGTCTATTTTACAATTGGCTACTTTTGATTTTCTCCTATCCTTTCTTCCATTCTTTTCTCGTTTCTATTCTTTCTTTAAGTCCGAATTTCCTCTTCGCCATTTTCTTCTACTGATTCGGTTTCATCTTCAAATTTGTTCTCCTCTTTTTCTGACTTTCTTCTTCGCTCCCACTTACATTTTTTCTTTCTCTCTCTCTCTCTCTCTCTCTCTTTCTTTCTTTCTTTCACTTCCATTTTTATTTATTTCACTCTCCCATTCGCATTTTTCTTCCTTTTTCTCTTTCTTTCTCCCACTCGCATTTTTCTTCCTTTTTCTCTTTCTTTCTCCCACTCGCATTTTTCTTCCTTTTTCTCTTTCTTTCTCCCACTCGCATTTTTCTTCCTTTTTCTCTTTCTTTCTCCCACTCGCATTTTTCTTCCTTTTTCTCTTTCTTTCTCCCATTCGCATTTTTCTTCCTTTTTCTTTTCTTTCTTTCCACTCCCTTTTCTTCCTTTTTCTTTCTTTCTCCCACTTTTTTTTCCTTTTCTTTTCTTTCTCCACTCGCATTTTTCTTCCTTTTTCTCTTTCTTTCTCCCACTTTTTTCTTCCTTTTTTCTTTCTTTCTCCCATTCGCATTTTTTCTTCCTTTTTCTCTTCTTTCTCCCATTCGCATTTTTCTTCCTTTTCTCTTTTTTTCTCCCCTCGCATTTTTCTTCCTTTTTTTCTCTTTCTTTCTCCCATTCGCATTTTTCTTCCTTTTTCTTTTCTTTCTCCCATTCTTTTTCTTCCTTTTCTCTTTCTTTCTCCCACTCGCATTTTTTCTTCCTTTTTTTCTTTCTTTCTCCCATTCGCATTTTTCTTCCTTTTCTTTTTCTTTCTCCCATTCGCATTTTCTTCCTTTTTTTCTTTTTTCTCCCACTCGCATTTTTCTTCCTTTTTCTCTTTCTTTCTCCCATTCGCATTTTTCTTCCTTTTTCTCTTTCTTTCTCCCACTCGCATTTTTCTTCCTTTTTCTCTTTCTTTCTCCCACTCGCATTTTTCTTCCTTTTTCTCTTTCTTTCTCCCATTCGAATTTTTCTTCCTTTTCTTTCTTTCTCCTATTCGCATTTTCTTCCTTTTTTCTTTCTTTCTCCCATTCATTTTTTCTTCCTTTTCTCTTTCTTTCTCCCACTCGCATTTTTCTTCCTTTTTCTCTTTCTTTCTCCCATTCGCATTTTTCTTCCTTTTTCTCTTTCTTTCTCCCATTCGCATTTTTCTTCCTTTTTCTCTTTCTTTCTCCCATTCGCATTTTTCTTCCTTTTTCTTTTCTTTCTCCCATTCGCATTTTTCTTCCTTTTCTCTTTTCTTTCTCCCATTCGCATTTTCTTCCTTTTTTTTCTTTCTTTCTTCCATTTTCTCTTTCTTTCTCCACTCGCATTTTTCTTCCTTTTTCTCTTTCTTTCTCCCATTCGCATTTTTCTTCCTTTTCTCTTTCTTTCTCCCATTCGCATTTTTCTTCCTTTTCTCTTTCTTTCTCCCATTCGCATTTTCTTCCTTTTTTTTCTTTCTCCCATTCCTTTTCTTCCTTTTTCTTTTTCCCCATTCGAATTTTTTTCTTCCTTTTTTCTTTTTTTTCTCCCATTCGCATTTTTCTTCCTTTTCTCTTTTTCTTTCTCCCACTCGCATTTTCTTCCTTTTTCTCTTTCTTTCTCCCACTCGCATTTTCTTCCTTTTTCTCTTTTCTTTCTCCCCACATTTTTTCTTTTTTCTTTCTTTCTCCCTCACTCGCATTTTTTCTTTTTTTTCTCTTTCTTTCTCCCCTCGCATTTTCTTCCTTTTTCTCTTTCTTTCTCCCACTCGCATTTTTTCTTCCTTTTTCTTTTTTTTTCCCCATTCGCATTTTCTTCCTTTTTCTTTCTTTCTCCCACTCGCATTTTTCTTCCTTTTTCTCTTTCTTTCTCCCATTCGCATTTTCTTCCTTTTCTCTTTCTTTCTCCACTCGCATTTTTTTCCTTTTTCTCTTTCTTTCTCCCACTCGCATTTTTTCTTTTTTCTTTCTTTCTCCCATTCGCATTTTTCTTCCTTTTCTCTTTCTTTCTCCCACTCGCATTTTTTCTTCCTTTTCTTTTCTTTCCCCTCGCATTTTTTCTTCCTTTTTTCTTTCTTTCTCCCACTCGCATTTTTCTTCCTTTTTCTCTTTCTTTCTCCCACTCGCATTTTTCTTCCTTTTTCTCTTTCTTTCTCCCATTCGCATTTTTCTTCCTTTTTCTCTTTCTTTCTCCCACTCGCATTTTTCTTCCTTTTTCTCTTTCTTTCTCCCACTCGCATTTTTCTTTCTGCACCTTGACCCTTTAAACATCTTTCGTTTTCATCTTGTCTTTTAAAAAAAAAATCTTCCTTCTTTTTCCCTTCTCTCGTATCATCTTGAAATTCAGCATCCATTATTCTCATCTGTTGTGCTTTCTTTAACTTTATACCACTACACTCTTTCTCCAACTTCTCATTTCTTTATCTCCACTTTTCTTCTTCTTCTTCTTCTTCTTCTTCTTCCTCTTCTTCTTCGTCATCATCATTATTATCACCATAAGTCCATACTATTATCCTGTTTGTTAATACCATTATTTTTTCTATTTAGGATCAGATTTTAATATCTACTCGAACCCCCGAACCTTTTGTGCTGGAATCAATTACGATTTCTCACCGAGAAATTTATCTAATAATATTAAGCGAAAAGAAATTGGGGAAAACGACTTAGAAGAGGAACTAAACAAGTGGATGTGGCGAAGGAAACCTAAGAAATAAGAAAGAAAAACGAAAAGAAAACCAGTTAAAAAAAATGAAATCCTCAATTCTACACGGAAATTATTCGATGTCGAGATTATTTCCTTATGATTTCGATTAATCTTTCAGAATTTGATTTGATAACATTCATATTTTCCCACTTAGTGGAATCAGCTTCTAAAATGCCTAAATACTTATAGTCATCTTTTGCGTTCAATTTCATAATGATTTCCTGATTGGGGAGTTCAATTCGTTGTATTGTTTCACGTCTTTACTCAATACCAAATTATATTACTATGATCCACATTCTATTTGTATAAGAATTTGTTTTTTGCTTTCGACAAAACATTTCGGTCATCCATGTACGGAGATGACTGATGAGTTCAGTCTTCACACTGAAAAATATATTACAGTTGTGACATGGTGCGTTGTGAGCTGAACCAGGTTGAGATTGCCTCCCAGCCTGATTCAGCTCTTGATCTTTCCTTTCCTGGCGTCTCTGTTCTTTGTCCCTAAATACACTCCAGACCTTACAAGAGAGCACCAGATGGCACGGTCTTCAGCAGACTCTTCCCAGGTGGAATAGGGAATGCCATACTGCTTGAGTGACCCCTTGAGTGTGTCTTTGTAATGTTTCTTTGGTCTGTCGTATGAGGTCTTTGTCCGTGGATAGCTCGCCACTGTGCAATCTCTTTGGGAGGCGACAGTCGTCCATGCGGCGGACGTGACCAGTCCACCGGAGCTGATAGTGCAGTAGGATGGCATGAATGCTCTCCATCCCAGCACGCTGGAACACTTCAGTGTTTGGGACTCTGTCCTGCCACTTGATACGGAGCAGGGTTCTAATGCATCTAATGTAGAAGGCATCGAGCTGTTTAGCATGTCGGCTGTAGACTGTGCACGTCCCGTACGAATAGGTCAGGTCAGGTCACAAGATCTGCTACTGGTAACCTGTAATCCAGTAATACCTGCTTCAGGGTCGAGTTGCCGGCGACTAAACTGGCACTCCCACCAGTGCTCCTCTGGGGTTGAGGAGGTGGGTTACTAAAACAACTATTAATCAAGCACTGGTCATTATTTACATCTATTCTTATACATTTTGTATAAAGTCTCGAATTGTGCGTTCGTTCGTATTTGACACAAATAAGCACACCCAGCGACACAACAGCTGTAGAAGTGAAGTAGGGGGGGGCAATTTTATGTAAGTGTCCTGGTCTCTTTCGATGAACAACTAATCATCATCTTCCTTCGTAGAAAAGGAAGATGAAGACGAAATTCATCATTCTTAGCTACATTCCTCTTCTCGTTCTACATCACCTTCATTATTATCTTCAATTACATCTTCTTCTTCTTCTTCTTCTTCTTCTTCTTCTTCTCATTGTTATCATTATTATTATTATTATTATGATTCAGGGTTTTCCTTAATGCCTTGCTTATTTCTTACATAAAGCCGAGTTCATCACTTGGACCTGAGTTACCATGAAAGTGATGGTTATATTTGATGGATAAAGTTCTACTTAAAATATGAACAGTTCTGAAATGGTCGCTATTCTAGACGTCTTAGATTTTTATGTTGCCAAGAATTTTGTTTTATTTTCCACCTCTTCGTTGACCAAACCGAGAGCACCTATTACAACTGATATTGTTATGGCCTTCATCTACCATATTCTCTCTATTTCTATATCTAGGTATTTATATTTGGAGAGCTTTTCAAGGTGATGTTTCTTTCGGTGCGGACAGACAAATCAATAAAGGTCCTTTTTCATGTTCTTCATTACTATAATAGTTCTGTCAACCTTAATGTCAATCCAAACGGATAAAGAAATCCATTTGGATTGACATGTCCCAGAGAATAAGAGGTTCATCTTTTTCTATTGTATTCCACGGCTCATTTTCATATTATTATTACTACTACTACTACTACTACTAGTAGTAGTAGTAGTAGTAGTACTACTAGAGAGTTGCCAGTGAAAGGCTGAATGATATAAAAAATAACTTTTACAGACACATGAATATCTTGGGGTAGTATAATTTGTAGTATTTGAATTTTGTATGGAAACAATTTTAAATCCAGTTACAGAATCTTCTGAAGCGATATTCTGGCGATTCCTCGTTGAGCAGAGTGACGATAAACTGATGGATCGTCAAAGACACTCTGTCGTATAGCTTCCAACGCTACGTCAGTGCGTACAGTGCACTTAGGACCTCTTCCCGGAAGATTTCCGACTGATCCGGTTCAAACCGGGCGATTAGGCTCCGAATCATTTTATCGTTATGAGATACTTTGAAATTAAAATATTGCCGGTATATTTTCTCTGGCTTTGAATGATTGGTCTTTTATTAGGAATGAGTTTTACTCGCTGATGGACATCATCCGGATCCATTTTAATCTCCAAGGGATCCTCTATAATCTGCAAAAAAATAAAATAAAATAAAAAGATTGAAAACGAACAAGTTTTTCAGTGGCCACCCTATACTAGTGTACCCATGCCGTCAAAAATGACGGAAATTGTTAGGTTTTATAAGTTTTTGCAATGAATCAAAAGTCTTGAAATAACGAATTGATATTCAATAAATCGATGATAAAGAATTCTCAACTAAAATGGAAGTCAATGAACCGTTTAATTAATCGAACCCCTTTATATTTTTTAGAGGTTCAATGATATCTACGATTCATTGATTACTGAACATCACTCCTGGTATTATATAAATCACTTTTTGCTCAATATCCTTTCATGTTAAAAATGTTATGTGCTAAATATAACAGTGAAATGGAAACATCTCTCTTGGAAGAAAAATGATTAGCAACAAAAGAACAAAGTTGAAGCAACACGATCACTTAATAGATAAAGGTATGAAAGTGTCTCACATGAAAGACTTGAACAAATAAGATTGCAATCGAAGAAACTTAACAGTGAAGGAACTGATTAATTAAACCGTTCATTTTGCTCGGGAAGTAATTTTGTCTAAATGCAGATAAATATTTTATTTGTATAGATTATTAAAACGGCTAAGGGAAGTAATCTCCCATAAATTTACTAACTTAAATTGATTTACTTCCCTTCCCACTCAGATGGGATATGAAATATATGAATAAATACACATGAAGTATATAAATAAATACACATAGATTATTATCATATGGTATTATTATTATTATTATTATTATTATTATTATTGTTGCTGTTGTTAATCATCTTCGTTGTCCTTTTGGTAATTTGTCTGTCTTTAAATTAATGTCACAAAATTATATAACGAAACAATTTTTGTAGTTGCAACAGTTTTAAATCTCTATAAGTTGCAAAACAACGTCGACAAATATAAGATTCTTAAATTGCAGTAATTCGTAATCAGTTATGTGCCATGCGTGATATACGCTTAGATGATGATGTATCTTTCGATACATGACTGACGAGACAGATTTTTTCCCGCAGTAGGTTGCCATTTCTTTCTACGGTAGATCTTTGGTCATCCAAGGCAATAGAACCCGGACTGTCCTGCTATTTTACCCATAGCTGGGGGGCGGGGAGAAGAGGAGGATTCATACCTTTCCGAAGGGTACTAATGTAAGTAACGGATTCGACTGGAATTCCTTAATCCGAGTCGCTATCCATTACTCCGCCGTGCCTCCTCGAAAAATTCGCAGTAGTTTCATTAAAACTTCTATATTTTCATCTCGGGATTAAAGAACAAAAATATCTTTTTAAAAATCTCTCTTGCTTCCGCTTTCTTTCCGTTGGTCTACTTATCCGTCTCTTTCCCCTTTCCCTTTTTCTCTTTCTCCCCCCCCTCTATGTTTCTTTCCACGCTTTCTCTTTCCCCCCCTCTCTATTTCCCTTCTTCCTCTTTCTCCCCTATCTCTTTCTCTTCCTCTTACAATGTTCTAAAAGCTTCACCTGTTCACCACATTCTTTTGTGATACACATTCAATCCGAATCTGATCCGACATTAATCAAAGTTCAAGAGAATTTATTTATTTTAAATATGGATTCCTTTTAAGTGCCTGGAACAATACCAGATCGGCTGGACAAAAATAACGGATTTATTATTCATATAATTAAATGTATCTATGTTTAACGTGAGCTTCTTTATTTTTATTGATCTCTATATTTGAATATCAAGAGGGAAATATAAAAGCAGTTTCTTTAAATAAGAAAACTAATGCTGTATTGCGCATCTACGCACACACACACACACACACACACACACACACACACACACATATATATATATATATATATATATATATATATATATATATATATATAGATATAATCGCATTCACAACCAATTTCACTCATATACAAACACACACAAAACACAATCACACACACACATATATATATATATATATATATATATATATATATATATATATATATATATATATATATATAATCATTAGAAATTGAACTAGAAAAAAAAATTAAGAAAACAGATCATAAAAACATTCAATAGATTAGGATTTAAAACAGATATTAAATCTAATCTAAAAATAGTAATCTGCTGAGATATAACATTCAATATAAATAACAACACATATAAACCATATAGAGAAGTAAACAATAACCTTATATACATCAATAAAAACTCCAACCACCATCCTTATGTATTTAAACACATACCCATATCCATAAACAAAAGAATATTAACAATTTCCAGCCACAGAAAAATATTCAACGAAAACAAAAAATTATAGAAAAAAGCATTAAGAAATACCGAATATCCTAAGAAACTAGAATATAGAAATGAAAACAATTCAAACAAACCCAATAGAAAAAGAAATATGATTTAGTTTAACTCACCCTATAATAATACAATAAAATCAAAAATAGGAAAAATATTTTTCAAAATAATTGAAAAACATTTCCCGAAAAAAAAAAACGAACTATCAAAAATTACCAACAGAAATACAGTAAAAATAAGTTACAGCTGCATGAATAACATGGAAATAAATAACTAAACATAATTAAAAAAATACCGAATAAAGACAATAAGAACTACAGCAACACAGACGCAGAAAAATAACAACAATAAATGGAATTATCGAAATAAAAACAATTGTCCACTTAACAACAAATATCTAACCAACATCATAATATATAAAGCCACCGTCACAAACAACACAAACGTGGAAGAAAAGACCCACACATGAGTTACAGATACAAACTTTAAAGTAAGATTTAATAATCATCAAACCTCATTTAAAACAAAGTAATACAAAACAACACAACACTATCAATATACATATGGTGACAAAAACAAAATAACATCATCACCAAGATTATAATTATATAAAAAAGCAGCCCCACACAGTAGCAACAGCATAAACTGTAAATTGTGCCTCGGGGAAACATTAACATTTATCACCTTCAAGGATCAAAACAACTTATTGAACAAAAAGAATGAAATAATGGGGAAATGCAGACATTTAAATAAGCACCTACTTTGCTACCTAAATACTAATATAAAAACAAAAGAAAGAACTATAACACAAACGCAGCCCTATCATAAAACACAAACCACTATACCTAACATCTAATCCATACCAATCCCAAACACAATCCACCCAAAAAAGAGTAACCCCAATATCAACAAATAATGACCAACTAAATAACACCAAACCATATGAAACAGACACAAAAACCGTCACACAAATCACCACAATTACACCCCTTATAAAACAAAAGACACACAAACGCCCTTTACAACACCCACAACAACAACTAAACAATAACCAACAAAATAATACTCAATCACACAAAACACAAATATCAGGTTATCCCATAAGTTCTGTCCGAATTTTAACTTTTTGTTAAAATGAACGAAATTTAAAGAGTATTTTATAATGTCTAATGGAGCTGAACATTATTTTTATGTTTAGATGCTTTTAAACTGATCAAATTTTATTTCAGAGAACAATAAAATTAAATTTTGTTTGATTAAAACCCTGCTAACATGGAAGTACGCAAGAATTATTTGAGGCACATAATGCTTTATGAGTTCAAGAAAGGAAACTCAGCAGCCGAAGCGGCGAGAAACATTCACTCAGTTTATGGAGAGGAATGTGTGAATGAAAGAACTTGCAGAAGATGGTTTGCAAAATTCAGAGGTGGAGATTTCACCCTTGAATATGAAGATCGAACCAGACGTCCAGTTGAGTTTGATGAAAAGCTTCTTGAAGCAGACCTTGAAGAAAATCCCGCTTTATCAGTTGAGGAATTGGCAATGGTTCTCAGTTCAAACCATACAACTGTTCATCGTCATCTTCAACAACTTGGAAAAGTTCCTAAACTTGGAAAATGGGTGCCTCATGAATTGTCTGAAAACAACCTCAAATCCCGAGTTGACATCTGCTCTTCTCTCCATTCTCGTCAACTTGTTTCACCTTTTTTGGATAGACTTGTGACTGGCGACGAAAAATGGATCTTTTATCGAAATGTTAAGCGTCGTAGACAGTGGCTTGGTAAAGGTGAAGGACCCCAGCCACAGCCGAGAAAGGAACTTCATGGGCAAAAGGTTCTTCTTTCAATCTAGTGAGATCGCCAAGGAATAATACACTTTGAATTCTTACCACCTAATGCAACAATTAATGCTCAAATATACTGTCAGCTATTAGAGCATTTGAACCAAGCTTTGAGGAAAAAAGGACCTGCTCTAGTGAATCGAAAAGGAGTGATGTTTCATCAGGACAATGCGCGACCCCACACAGCAAGAATCACGTCAGAAAAGATCGGAGAACTTGGTTGGCAGAAAATTCCTCATCCACCTTATTCTCCCGATCTTACTCCTTCAGACTACCATTCGTTTCGTAGCTTACAGAATCATTTGGAAGAAACAGCTTTTGTAACACAGGAAAAGGTTAAAACTGACATTTGTGAGTTCTTCGAATCAAAGCCAAAAGAATTTTACAGTAATGGAATTAGTAAGCTTGTTACTAGATGGAAGGAAGTCATAGATAATCAGGGAAAATACATTGTTGATTGAATCTGTAATTAAATACATTTGGTCACTTGTTTTCTTTATTCAAAATTCGGACAGAACTTATGGGATGACTTGATAAATTGCCACAATTGCACTCTTTACAATACGCAAAAACATACAAACATATATATATATATATATATATATATATATAAGTTGAGTGGAAAGCAAAAATGAGGAAGAGAGTTCCACAATCGTCAAGTGCGATTTATGGTTACATCTAACCAATTCAACTGTAAAATGATGAAACCAAGCTGACACTCCTTAATAATGTTGTTTTTTTTCTCATATTCTTTCACACTCAGTAACTCAGTAAACCCCTTGTGTTTTAGTGACTTTATTGCCTTGCTTGGGGTGTATTCGTGCGCGCTTGGTATGTACAATCACAGAAGACTCTTGAGTTGAAATGTGTAATCATAAAGAAATTAATTTAAAGATTAATCCAATAATCCCTTTAAACTGCCTCCTGCCCGGGGGGGTGCTAGTAAAAGCCATTGGTAGTGTCGGGGTGGCGCAAGAATGGAAAATCGGTGGTGTTAACAGTTATTTGTCGGTGTTAAATGCGACAGAAGCTTTTATCATTAATTAATGACAGGATTTCAAAGAGTGGAAGAAGCTGGGGGATCGAAAAAGTTTGAAAGAGCAAAGAAAACAAATAAAAATACAGCAGCAAAAGTACTCAAGCCAAGGAATAAATAAAACATTAATGACTTGTGCTTCGACATTCATTCCCGCTGAAACTAGCACCGCCATCTTGAAAATTCGGAAAAGATCATCAGCACGAAGTCACGAAGCATTTCTTTAATTAAAATGTTTTCTAGAGTCTTAGATTTTGATGTTTTTAGTCGGTTCCGCCAGGTGGCGTAATGAGAGCGAGAGAGAAAGAGAAAAGACAACGAGAAAGTAAGAAAATACGCTTTCAATATCTTCGAATGGAAATTTGAAGATGGGAACATTTATTTCCGGTGAAGAATAATTATTGTTGGAATTTGTCCATTCATCAGCCTACCTTTTATTACTAAGATAGATAGATAGATAGATAGATTCAGAGAGAGAGAGTCTGAGATAGATAGATAGATAGATAGATAGATAGATAGATAGATAGATAGATAGAGTTAGAGGGAGAAGCTGAGATGGATAGATAGATAATGAACCTATTGTGATAGATAGATTGATAGATAGATAGATAGATAGATAGATAGATATGTTAATATTGTCTTTGTGAGGTCAGCGATGGTCATCCAATGGACAATATGCCATAATATTGAGATATTCGTCGTCGTCAACATCTGCTTGCATCCGAGCATCGGGATCATCATCCTCTCTCCTTATTCCTTTTCTTCCTTCTGGTGCCGGTGGCAGAGAAGGCTGTGAAGGCCCAGCGTACTCTTGAAAATCGTAAGCAGTAAACTTCTAGCGACGGAGAGTGAGAAGAAGGGACTAAGCATAAACTACAAGAAGACAGAATGCATGGTCATCAGTAAAAGGATGAGCACGAAATGCGATTTGCAGGTCGGGGACACTAGAATCAAGAAGCAGATGCGGAAGTTTAAGTATCTGGGAATCGTCTTGACAGAAGACGTATTAGGATGGCCACGGACATATTCCAAAAGCTGAGCAGAGTATTGCGAGACAGGAGGATTTCTTTGGTAACAAAGAAAAGAATACTGAACTGTTACGTGACATCTGTCCATCTTTACGGCTGCGAATGTTGGACGATTTCCAAAGATGAAGAAGAGACTCAAGACGACAAAGATGTGGTTCTACAGAAGGATGCTAAGGATATCATGGACCGAACGTGTGGGCAACGATGAGGTCTTAGAGAGCTTGCAAACAAGGAAGAAGGTTATAATTAACATCAGGAAGAGGCAGCTGAAGTTTCTGGAACACATAATGAGGAATGAGGGCCTGGAGAATCTGATACTCACGGGTCGAATAGAAGGAAAGAGAGACAAAGGTAAAAAAACGGGAGACATACCTGGCGGGCTTAAGTAAGTGGATGACAGAATGTAGTCTGGGAGAGGAAGCAGAAGGAAGGAACTTGTTGAGAGTTGCAAGGGATAGAAGGATGTGGAGAGTCATGATCACCTACGTCCTGAAAGGACACGGCACATAAAAAGAAAAGAAGTCACTGAGGAGTGTGGGTGATTGACGCAGCTAGGCAAGTCGGACCCTCCTGACAGCACCGTCGCAAATTCTCATGCTGCATGTTTGGACCTGTGTCTCGGTAACCCCACCCTCAAATGATCCTACAACAAGAAGGCTGATTTGCATCAACGGTTTCCCAGGTCTCAGGATTGATGTTGGCCTGTGGCAGGGATGCCTTCAACTGATTCTTGAATGATGGTTTTGGGCCTCCGCGTAGCCTCTTGCAACTGGCGAGTTCTCTAAGCAGGATAAGAGGTGGGAGTTGAGTGAGACGCATTCTGGACACGTAACCCGGGGGCTTCTGTCATTACAGCAGTTAAGCTAAGTGTTATAGGTGGAGTTGGTTTGAGTTCAGTCTGAAGTCGGACGACCGGCTGACCGGTTGAACTCTCTGCCTTCGGGCGGGGAGGAACCCGAACGAGGCTACGCCGAAGGGCGGAGTCTTTTTCGGGGAGGTAAACCGATCCTGAACCCGTTTATACGGGTTTTAAAAGGGCATATTTTTGGCCGAGCCCACGGGCTCGGAGATCCCACGTTAAACCGGCCTTGTGCCACATGATGCCCTCGTGGGGGGGTGCTGAATATTGCTCAGTGGAGTTGGTGAGTCAGTCGATGTCGGACATTAAAGTATCAACCACCAGAACTAGATTGCTGCGTCATTAACTATTATTTCAAGTTCCTAGCGTTTTGTACGTCGAACCTAATTTAGGACCGACTTAGTGAAATACAAGCCTCCTACTACTCTACAACACACTAAGACAGGTAAAATCACATTTCATTCATGTTCCAAAAGACTTGACTTTTGAATTTGCGGCGAGTAAATTATCACTGTTTTAGATTTGTCATGACCATTAAAAAGGCTTAAGATTGCTGGCCTCAGCATGTTGTTGGTTTTCATATTGATACACAAGGAGTAAAGCCATTGATATTATGCGCCCAGAGGCATTGTCAACCGCAGAAAGTACGTCATTTGTCCCCGAGCATATTTTTTCAGTAACAGTTTTTTTTCCATGAAGACGGTAAATATTTTTTTCAATTTATAGATATGCCTGTTATCATATATATATATATATATATATATATATATATATCGTGTATTTAGGCAGCAATTCTTCTTTTATACAAGTTTCGTTAAAGACGACTGACAAGGTATTGTGATTAAGTTCTTTATTTAATTTTTCTTGTGTCCTTACAAGTGTTTTCTTTTCTGGACACAGTGAGTAAAAATTGTTCAAATATTCTCTTTATCCATGCGCTTTCGGCTATTCTTTTAGCCATTATTGGGGGATGATTTTTATTTTTTATTTTTATTTTTAACTGAATGTATTAATTTTTTTATATATATATCTAGATTTATGTGGATATTTTATTTTCCAATAATTTGTCTATAACTCTAGATACATACATAAAAAAAATCCATGCATTTAATGAATTGTCAGTCGTTTTTAATGAAAGTTATATAAAAGAGGGATTTCTGCCCAAACACACACATACACGCTCGCACGCACGCACGCACACACACACACACACACACACAATCTCTCTCTCTCTCTCTCTCTATATATATATATATATATATATATATATATATATATATATATTTTGGTTGGATTGATGTGAGTTTGTAATTATATATATATATATATATATATATATATATATATATTTATTTTATATACACACTTTTCACACACACACACACACACACACACACACACACACACACATATATATATATATATATATATATATATATATATATATAAAACCGAAAACAGAAAGAAATTGATTAAATTGTAAACAAATTACCGAATAACGAATGCGCGCATAACCAGAATTAAGAAAATCTAATAATAATAATAATCAACAACAAAGAATTAATGAATAAATACAAAATACTCTAAGTAATCAATAATAAATAATGTTAAAAGTTAACAAACAACTCTATATAATAGCTTCAATAACCTCATTCTGACCCACCATTATTTCTACTCAATAAACTAGAGTAATTAGAAATATGACCGTTGCCACCTACCCAAAAACCTTTAGGATAATACAATCTGCCAGAAATACCTGACTTTTCTACCCATACTGGTAAATTAACCAGTATATATAAATAGTCGAGCCAGCACACAATACACATGGTCTGAAGATTGCAGTTCGAGTATGAAACAAACTATCGCCATTCGGCGTTAATTTCAATATCCACTTTTATATTTTATCTTTACACACATTCTATCCCTTTTATTGAGCAATTTTACCCATAAATATAGTATCTTAAAGTTATATTTCTATTCCATACAAACACATACTCACACACACACACACACACACACACACATATATATATATATATATATATATATATATATATATATATATATATATATATATATATATATATATATATTTTATACACACATATATATATATATATATATATATATATATATATATATATATATATATATCGAGATAGCATGGACTTTAAGAACAATTCCTCGGTGTATTAATGCAACCTTAGCCTAAACTAGTTTATCTTCCTGCTCTTCCGGTTCAACGACACATGAATTATACACAGCAGATGTTTAAGCAGACATTTTTATGGTTCAGGGTTGCCAACTGAATTTCCCTTCACCCCTTTAATGAATAGCAATTATTTCCTTTTTTTCTCCCACAAGAATTTCAACTTGAATAAAACTGTCTTTTTTTTTTGTTTTTGTTTTATGTTTTTTTTTTTCTGGAACAGATTGGTTTTTAGCAAAGGTAGCATTTAGATACCTGTCTTCTTTTCGTAAAGATGTTTACGTCTACTGCCTTTCATCAGACGAACGAAGCAAAAGTTGAATTACAAATAAAAATAGCTACAAAATTTGAATCTCTTTCTTGGAAATCTGCAGTTTCATTGACATTTCACTTACGTTGAATATATTTCACTGCATTAAGCCGGCTTTGTTTCATCATCCCGGAACAATGGTGTTAAATAAGAACTTTCCAATCAGTATTTACATATGAGTGGGTTTCAAATTTGTGTCTTCTCACCTATTTCTCTCTTTTACTTTTCTTTTTCTTAGGTGCATCGAGTGTGGCATTGTTGCTGTGCGCTTTTCTCGTCTGCTTACGTCAAATATAAAGAACTGGAAAATGATTCGCCAGAAACTTTCAAGAATCAGTTTTGCTCTTATTTCAAATCATTGTAGTGTGCTTGCAAATTCATGTCAACTCTTCTAAAGTAGCGAGTTCGATTCTCACCAGGTGCACATAGTATAAGTTTAAGCAAATATTTAAGTTATACTGTGAGAAGCTACATAAAGCCGTCTCGAAAGTAAATTCGCTATATATATATATATATATATATATATATATATATATATATATATATATATATAAAAAAATAAAATAAAAGAAGGGATACGGAAAGGATCTAAGTCAACCCAAAAAGGAAAAATATTGACTCTGTACAGAGTAAATCAGAAAAGGTGTGGTAAGGTGTTGTAGCATACCTACGGACAATAATGGGTATGGCCCCATTCACATGAATACAGTACTAAATACTGTATGTTGGTCTGCAGTTAGAGATTCGTCTCCAGTTGTGCTGGTCAAATTCTCCATCTCCGGGCAAAGAGGATCCCCAGATGAGGCAGTGTCTTTCTCTCGGGAAACAGCTACCCGTCCCCGTTTTATACAGGATCTACGAAGAATTTTTTGGCCGAGCCTACGGGCTCGGATACCCCACATTAAATTCGGCCTTGTGCCACATCTGACCACGTGGGGCGGTTGGTAGATATCCTGCAGTTGGAGATTCATTGTGGAATTCATTTGACTCACTTCTAACAGTTGACTAATTCTTCTACGCGCCGCTGGCAATTCTTATATGTGTTGTTCGTGTCCTAAGTTTTATCGTTCATTACCAACCTTCGTTATATATATATATATATATATATATATATATATATATATATATATATATATATAACGTTCGCGCGTTACTAGTAAGTATACCCAGAGGCCTTGCGCCAATCTACAATAGTTTAGTAATATTATTATTATACGGTTACGCGGAGAACACCTTAACCGAGAAACTCTTAGAGTAGAACACCATTACGTTAAACCGAATATGTGTGAACTTCTTCATTCCATAGGTGGTTATCGAGTTTTCTCAAAATCACCATTTTCTCCAAGTGCGTCGGTTATTCGACTTTAAATTCACAGTTTTCTCAGATCTCGAGCAAGGTCCTCATAAGTTTCTTTATTTTATTTATTTTGCTGTCTTTCAATTTCTTTCTTTCATCTTCACTCTGTAATTCACCGAAACGTCGTCCAATTCCTTGATTTTGGAGAATTTCTTTTATTCCTTTCAAACAATTCGTTCCGGAATCTCTTCATAAATAATCGACCGGAATTGATCTAAAAGTGTATCATTTTCTACGACAATCTTTGGTTTGTATATGTGTCATTTTTTAAAAAAATTAAAACCCAGGTTGTTTGCATAGTTCCCAGTATATGACTATCCCTACTCTGTCATACTTGTTTTTTCTATCCTCTTTTAACCAGCTTCATTCCATTTTCTTATGATGCGATTTACTGTAGCATTTTTTTCATGCGCGAACGTAGGTGCTGTTTTTGTTTTTTCGGTTTAATATAGTTTATAGTGATATTTCTCTGTTAAGGTGTTCTCCGGGTAACCATATTAATTATTGTCCAGTTGCGATTTCTGCCTGATTTTAAATTCCTCCTGGAACTAATTCCGTTCTCGTTTTTTTTTCTCTCCTGTCGTTTGTTTTCCTTTATCATTTGTTGTACAGTAATAAAGCCATTTCCCTAATTTCACTCTTATGTTTTATATATTTTGCGAGTTCCATTCTGGCCGCTTTAAAACAGTCTTTGATGAATCCACTTACTCTTTCCTTTCATTTACATCAGGAGTTCCCAATTTTTTTTGGCCTCATCGTCCACATTCACATGGAAAACCTTCCATCGCCCACCTATATAGCAAATATTCAAAAACATACAATAGTGCGTAAATTATGTTTTGACGAACACTTGATAAATTCGAGATGGCCTTTGTGATGCAAAAAATTAAAAACAATTTTATATTAAATAAAAATTATCCTTAGGTCAATTTTTCATTTTACTGGCAAAAATTGTTCTTAATCTTCTTATATGATTTATGTCCGAAATGTTATTTCATCTAAAGAATTATTTAAATGTTAATGACATTTCTTAAAACGATAGAAAATATCAAAAATATTTTTTTGTTTGAGTCGATATTTATATCCTATGTAGGAATAATTCTTTACATATCTTCTTTGAATATTTTTTTTCGGATAACATATGTTAAATTACATTTTTAATAGTCAAAATTTTAGATCCCCCATCAAAATTTCCAATCGCCCACCATTTTCTGTTCATCGCCCGGCCAACAGTTGAAATCGCCTACCGATGGGCGATATCACCCAGATTGGAAAATCCTGATTTATATGGTGTCAGTTGCTATCATCTCTAGAATGCTGAGCCAACCTTCTGGTTTTATTTTGGCTTAAATTAATAATTGCATCGCTTTTATCAAATTCCAAATCTTTGGTATAGTTTCAATATTATTATTGACTTATGATAATTGACTCTTTTTGCGATCTCTTACAATAAATGGCTTAATTAGAAGTTATGCTACAATTCTACTTTACTTGGAGAAATGCTATTTCATTTTATTTTTTAAATGCGCTTTTGAATTTTAAGATAACTTTTTAAATTTTTAAAATATCTATATCACGACTTCTCAAATTTATTGTGACTGCCGACTCCTAAGTCATACCAGATCATTTTTAATGCCCCCTTCCATGTTTGTTTGCTTTTTAACTGACAAAGAAGACAAATGAAAACAAATAATCAATTAATAACTTTATTGTATTTTATTGGATTGTTTTTTTTTTTTACAGCTTATCGACTTGTGGTTTATTTAAAGCCGAAACATATTCTGGATTTTAAGAAAAATTCATTTTTTTGCAAGTGAATACCGCATTTTTGAGAATAACAATGATTTTCCAGATACAATTCTTAATATTTAATCCATAGCTGACGAGGGAAAAGGTAATTCATACCTCTCCCAAAGGTATTTGCAGGTAAGTTAATGTAAAGAACCTGATTAAAATTCGAACTCACCGAGTTCGCATTCGGAGTCGCTATTCATTACACCACACGCACATCATCACTGTATAATATTGTAGTGATTTTCCAAGCGTATGTTAGATGTGGCACAAGGCCGAAAGTAGGGGGCACCCAGTGAGGATCGAACTCACTACTCAGTCGTAACTGTTCTAGCTAGACAAGATTGCTAACCATTACACCGACTCGAGGTGCCCAATTTTCTAATAGTAGCTTAGATATGGCACAAGGCCGAAAGAAGGAGGCGCCCTTTGAGGATCGAACTC
Source organism: Acanthosepion pharaonis (assembly GCA_903632075.3). Classification (NCBI taxonomy): domain Eukaryota; kingdom Metazoa; phylum Mollusca; class Cephalopoda; order Sepiida; family Sepiidae; genus Acanthosepion; species Acanthosepion pharaonis. The sequence goes on along the minus strand of CAHIKZ030005201.1, from coordinate 874,587 downwards.
ACTACTCAGTCGTAATTGATCTAGTGAAACAAGATTGATAACCATTACTTCATATCGAATTGCCCCACTGCATAATATTATATAAGTATAATGTGATAATAATATTAAAATATATATATATATATATATATATATATATATATATATATATATATATATATGTGTGTGTGTGTGTGTGTGTGTGTGTAATTTTAATTTAAAAGTGGTCTCATTTTTTTCGTCTTCTTTCTTTTCGAAAAAAGAGAAAGTATTCTACTTTTGAAATTAATCGTTCACTCACCAGTAATTTACCATCGCCTGAGGAGATACATTTGTAGTGTTGAAACACGATTGCTATTGCGTAGCGATTTTAAACATGTTTTTGTTTTAATCACCGATAATATATATATATATATATATAGAGAGAGAGAGAGAGTGAGAGAGAGAGAGAGAGAGAGAAAGAGAAAGAAAGAGAGAGAGAGAATGAATTAGGATTAATATAGTTTGTCAATTAGCTGATTGATGTTACCTTCAGCATCCCTACTCCAGAGTTTCGACCTGTCCGTCCACACATCAGTGTATATATATATATATATATATATATATATATATATATATATATATATATATTAATGGAAGAGACTTATTGATAAGGATGAGTTAAGTGATGATGCCTGACGATATTTTTGTATGTTGAAGAGAGAAATCAACCATACGAAAAACTTTACTAAAACCTCTTTCTGCAAAATAGGATTTTGAAAATGCCTCCAGTAATCTTTAGATTATAAGCATTTTCTTTTTAGATTACAATTATTGAAAAGTCTTTTGTCGTGCATTTTACTTGTTGCCTTTTGATCCTGGTCATTCGTGGTGAACCACAATACAACTGGAAAGGAATAAAAGATAAATCCAAACAATTTGTAAAAAAAACTATCCTAGGTAATACAGGTGGGGCGGATCCTCGGAATATAGAGAGAAAATATATGTAATTCCGAGGAAAATTCTATGAAATTTAGAAAGAAATGTGAAGCAGTTTGAAGAGACTCGTGTGTTTAAACAATTATCTTGGCAACTTATGAGCTGGAAGTATTGAAATATTAAAACAGTTCATTTTGATTTAACGTAAAAAAGTTAAATGTAACAAATTTTTCGATTCAAGAATAATATAGCGATGTTTCTCAAACGTTTTTTGTTTTTAAGTAATGACACACTTAGAAGTAAATGAAAATATCACGGCCCACTTAGCAAAACTTTTAAAGGGTATACATTTGAATGTTATGAAATAAAACCAGAGATTTAAAAAGAAAATACAAATATGAACTTACTTTATTTTAATGTTTTTATTGAACTATTTGTGCAGCTTATTTAGTGTGAAACCTTTGCCTCATGCTTTTTAGCCATTTCTTCAATGTTTGGTAGAATGTCTGATAAGCAGACCCCCATTTCTTCAACAGTTAAGCGTAGTCTTTCTCGCTTCTTATTTTTGATGTTATTTACGGTTGAGAAGTATAAATAAGAAATAGAAAATTTCAATATAAATGATAAAGTCTTTTTAGCTAATGTAGGATATTCGTTTTGAATTGAAATCCAAAATGTATCAATAGGTACCGTCGAATATTTTATTTTGAGCCCTCGATCATTAGAAATGGTGGCCAGTTCTTCCTCTTCATTTCTTCGTCCAATATTAACATTACTAATTTCACACATACACACACACACACACACACACATGCCGTGACAGTATTTCGCGGCACATTTAAGAGGCTCGCGAGGCACCCTAGCGTGCCGTGGCACGGCGGTTGCGAATCACTGCTAAAATTCAGTTTATATTGTTATTTCTTTATTGTTTTATTTGAATATAATTCTATATTTACTTTAATAAGTCAAACACGCAATTTCTTCGTAATTGATCGAACTAAAATGATTCTAACTTCAAAATAACTTATACTAACATCTAAAAAATGAAGTAAATTTAAATAAAACCTGAAAAGAAATCACTTTCGCTTCAAAATATCTTTTATAAATTCGTCAATAATGTTACACATTCATTTCTATACACAGTACGGTGGTCCCTTGACACAAGTTAGTCAATAAATAATAATTCATATTCAATGAACCTTCGATATAGCATCCTCCTCTTTGTTGTTTTTACTACAACGATTTCTTCCGGTCTTCCTTAGATGTATGTCGAATACGACCATTTTTTAACAGAAATATTTATGATCATTCCTTCGAATTATGGAAAAAATATCTGGTGTAAACTTTGAAATTCCTCTGATGAATAAAGATATTGGTTCCTTTTGTTTAGTTATTAATGTTCCCCGGAGTTACGAGTTCGGTTTCTGAGCGAATTAGTTTTGCAGTCCACTGGCTTGGTGACTGGGCATTATGCTTTTATAAAGTAAAATAGATTAGTCTAAAGAAAGTGTATCGAGTTCATATCCCTTCCAAGAAGACTGGTCGGCGAAAAAAAAGTGAATTCAGGAAAAAAAAAAAATTGTAGAAAAAAAAGTCACTGGAAAAAAAGAAACAGGATAATGTTATCATTTTTTCTACGTCTTCTTTTTTTTTAAATAAAAAAGCTAACAATGGAATTCTCAACTGTAAACAATACTTGGAATTAGTGACAAATAATTTAAGGCTCTATCAGTTGTTTTTAAAGTTTGCGCCCAAAATGTATGCAAACAACTATGACCTTTATTATTGCTTTGTTTATGGTAAATTTTCTGTTACTTTTTTCTTAGCCAAAATTGTGACTTTTCTGTGACGTTTTCCAAGAAAAATATTTGATACGATCAACATGAGCATAAGCCGACTGAAAGTTTAAAAAAAAGAAGTCTGAATTGAAGTTTACTTCATGAGACATATATATAGCCAATAATATGCGACATATATATGGGCAAGAACAAAGAGTTTATCGGTCGAAACACTACAAAAGAATTATTAGAAAACAGAAAAACAGGAAAATGAAAGATAAGTTATTTCTTCAGCTGCATTTCTAATGTTGCGCGTAAGCAACAAGAATCTAAATGAGAAATAAATTCTTCTTTTAATCATTTTTCGACCTAAGCATTTTTTTCTGATTCCATGTGAGCCAAAGTAGAGTTGACTTTTACATCGGATGGCTTCTAATCAAATTCTTTAAATACAAAGCTCTCATATCAGCATATTAAACTTCTCTAGAGTTTTTGGGAAAGAACTCAAAGAAATCTGAGCCGTCATTCATGTCTGCAAAAGCCAAAAAAAAAAAAAAAAAACGAAACGAAACGAAAAAGACACAAAAGAAAACTCAATCTAAATATATAAAGAACAAACTATAAAAAGTCATTTCTTGGATTTTTGTTTTTATTTTGGTTTTCTTTCCGTTTTTGTTTTTTTTTTCGTTTTGTTAATTTCCGTGTTTTATTTCTCTTGTTATCTCTTTTTTTTTTAATTCTTGGATGCAAAGGGCAATAGTAAGTTTTTCTCTTATCACCTATTTCGCTTAGAAAAAGACAACAAAAAAATGGATGAAAAATCGTGAGTCGTAACGGGGGAAAAAACAGCGGGAAATTTTAGCACGAAAGTGTAGCTTTCAATCGCTTTTTTCTATTAATCTCTGTCATTAGTTTTTCGAACCTTTGTGCCCCACCTCCACCATCATTCCTTCGCCACCAATTGTCTTTGATTTCCTCATCGTTTGCGTTTGCTTTTCTTCCTGTCCCATATTTTGTTTTGTCCTTATCTTATTCTTTTACTTCTTTTCTTCGTTTTCATTTTCACCTTCTTTGTTGTCTCTTTCTATTGCCTCTCTCTTCCATTGTCTCTCTCTCTCTCTCTCTCTCTCTCTCTCTCTCTCTCTCTCTCTCTGTCCGTATCTGATAATTTTCTCTATAGATAGCACTTTCTATCCTTTTCTCTCTGTCAGTATCCGACTATTCTCTTTACAGTTAGTACTCTCTTTCCTTCTCTCTATCTCTGCTCGTATTTGGTTATTCTTTCTTCATGTAGCACATTCTTTTTCTCTCTCTCTCTCTCTCTCTCTATATATATATATATATATATATATATATATATATATATATATATATATATATATATATATATAGGTGTCTCTTTCCTTCTTTCTCTCCTCCCTTTCTCTCTCCTTTTCTTTCTGTCCGTATCTGATTATTCTCTCTACAGATAGCTCTCTCTCTCTCTCTCTCTCTCTCTCTCTCTCTCTGTCGGTATATGATTCTTCCCTCTAAAGATAGCACACTCTTTCCTTCTCTCTCTGTCAGTATCTGATTATTCTCTCTACTGATATCATTCTCTCTCCTCTCTCTCTATCCGTATCTGATCAAACCTCTCTACAGATAGCACTCTAACTCTTTCTCTCTCTGTGTTCATATCTGATCATTCTCGCTACAGATTACAATCTCTTTACTTCCCTCTCTTGCTCTCTCTCCGTCCGTAACTGATCATTCTCTCTACATAGCACTCTCTCTTCTGCTCTTATTCTCTCTATCTTTTTTCTTTCTTTCTTTCTTTCTTTCTTTCTTTCTTTCTTTCTTTCTTTCTTTCTTGTTTATTATTATTATCTCTTTGTTTCTCACATCAATCTTTTCTTTTTTCCAAATTCATCTTTACGCTTTTACTTCATTCTTATCCTTGTTTTGAATTTTCTCCTTCTCTTTCATCTTCTTATATTCTTCTCATCATCTTCCGCTTGATTTGTTTTATCTCGTTTCTTTCCTCGCTTTTCTTATTCATTTTCCTTTGTTTCATTACTGAACCTTTTTTTTTTGCGTCTTTTTCCTTATTCCGTTCGTTTCTTTATCTTTGCTTCGTCTTCATCAACATTTTTTCCGCCATCTTGTTTTTGATTTATTTCTTCTCTCCACTTTCATATTTTCATGTCCTTTCTTTTGCTTAATGCGGGCCATTTCTTCTCCTCCTCTTCCAAATCCTCCTCCTCCTCCTCCTTCTTCTTCTTCTTCTTCTTCTTCTTCTTATTATTATTATTATTATTATTATTCCTTTTGTTTCTTCTTCTAATTCTTCTTCTTCTTCTCTTTATTCTTCTTTTTCTTCTACTTTTTATTTCTATTATCATCCCTTTTTCTTCTTCTCATTATTATTATTATTATTATTATTATTATTATTATTATTCTCTTAGTTTCTTCTTCTTTTTCTTCTTCTTCTGTGCTTCATTTTATTTTCTTCCTCTCCTTCCAAATTATATATCTTCCTGTTTGTCTCATTTTACTTTTGGTCTTCATCTTTTCCCTTCTATATTTCATTATCTTTTCCTTCTTATCACAAAATATCTCATTCTTATGCTTCTTTCTTTCCTTCGTTCTCTTTTCCGTTCTTTTTGTCTTTAATTCTATTTCTATTTCTGCTTTCATTTTCCTTCATTCTCTTCTTATATACGCTTCCAAAGTATTTTTTTCTTCTTCTTCCGCTAACCTCCCACCTCACCATTATCCTCTTAATTTGGGCATATATTTTCTCTTTTGTACTCTTTTGTCGCGTGTCTTTTGATCTTGGAGACAATCTAAATAGATCTTATTCTCCACTTTAACTTCTTTTTTTCTTTCTTTATTGATCTTTCTGCTCCAATATCCCGGCATGCATAAGGCCGTTAATAACAGTAACATTACCTCAACTAGCAGACGAGAACGTCATAACAAGCCACACTTTGCATCACTGAAAACAACAGACAAATACACAATCATAGCAAACTTTTTTCTTTAATTCTTTCGGATTTGAGCCACAGACAGTCTATATTCGCTAAAATTTGATATAGCGACTGTTGGGTTTTGCAAGATCATTTTTGTTCTTATAAAATCCGCACTATTTAAAATATTCCTGTAAAATAATTAAAAAAAACTCTTAATAAATGTATATGGTAAGGTTACTGCTGTAATGACAAATAAGAATATAAAACAGAATCTTCCATACGTAAGCTTTTTTTTCATTTACTTTTGGATTTCGTCAATTAATGTTAGCGTGAGATTATGTGGTTTGGGGGATTTTCTTCGCACGTTGATCTTACACTCGTGGCGTATTGACAGTCTATTGTGTTTCCCACTCAAGTTGAATGCTTATCGGGTTGTCTCATGCGTGCGCAGCCTATGTTCAACTGGTCGACTTCTTCTTTATATGTCGAGGGCAGCTACGAACCTCTTTTGAGTCCTAATTTCGCACCTAGAGGGCTAGGAATTTACATTCCAGGTCAACCTTTGATGTACCAGGGCCTTTTGAGGTTCTGATGTGTAAACAAAGAAAAAGCCTACTTTGGAAACACTTAAGGTGAACCCAGTAGATACTGGGATCACCACACATCGACTCTTCTTAGAACAAAGGTTCATGATTGACATTAAATTTAATCCAGACCTACATATATATTTATATGCAATTTGAAAATAAAGATAATTCCACAATTGACTTTTCGTAACGACGTCATCGATACAATAATAAGTCTGACACTATTATTATTATTATTATCATTTTCTTTGATTTCTGGCGTTTACACATTTCTTTCCGCGTCCCGCTAAGGTTAGAAATGGCGTCATGACAATTTCCACTGACAAAAAAAAAAAATTTAAATTACATAGATAAAGCCCTTCGTAAGGTGTGGGCTGTACTTGTCAGAACAATTTTTGTATCTCTCCTTGAGGCATGGACTTCCAGGAATCCCTTCAATTAGTCTACTGGAATCTTTTCCAACCAGTCCTAGGACTCCAACTACAACAGGGATTGTTGATGTTCCCCATATGCCACATTTTCGCGATTTCTATTTCAAGGTCCTTGTACTTTGACAACTTTTGAATATCTTCAAAGATACATTGCAGTCAGCAGGGACTGCCATATCAATAAGGAGGCACCGTTTTTTTGTTTGTGGTCTTTAATAACAATATCTGGCCGGTTGGCCTTGATTGTTCTGTCAGTGTGTATTGTATAATCCCATAGAATTGTAACAGGTCCCATCTCCGTAACCGGGTCTGGGTGGTGTTCATACCAGTTTCTTTCAGTTTTCTTCCCGTAGAAGTTGCAGATTTTCCAGTGCAGATATTGGCCCACTCTGTCATGTCGGGTTTTATATTCAGTGGGTGCCAACACCGTACAACCTGATACAAGATGATCAATCGTTTCTGGATATTTATCACAGAATCTGCATTTTGGGCTGACACAATATTTTAGTATATGGGCTTGATAATTCCTAGTTAGCAAGCATTGGTCCTGCGCAGCAAGGATAAAACCCACAGTTTCCGCTTTCAACCCTACACTACGTAGCCACTGATGGGTACGGGTTTTGTCTACGTCAGCTTGTTTGGTACGGGCAGAGTATTGGCCATGAAGCGGTTTATCTTGCCATCGCTTCTGTAACTGGTCGGTTGCATTCTTAGCTATCTTTTTTAGGTATTTTGCAGTTTCAGCCGGTGTATTGTGCTGTAGTTGCATCTCTACGCCCATTTGGAACTCCATTTTGAATTTGTTGGCTTCCTTCATTACGGAGTAGAGACGCTTACTACTTCTGTAGTTTCCAAATATCTTTGGAGGCCAATTGTTGTAGTTTTGTAGGACAGTTCTAGTTGAACTAATCCTCTGCCTCCTTCGGATCTGGGCACATACAAACGGTCGACATCAGCTTTGGGATGATGCATGCGATAGCAAGTGAGTAGCTTTCTCGTTTTGGCATCCATTCGCTTAATTTCAGCTATGGTCCAGTTAAGGACATTAAAGCTGTATTGCACCACAGGGACAGCCAATGTGTTTATGGCTGATATCCTGTTTTTTGAGTTCAGCTCAGTATTTAGTACCAGACGTACACGCCTGTAGTACTCTTTTCTTATTTTTTACTTCATTTGGGGGTGTTGTATGCCATCTCCTTCGCTAATTCCTAGGTACTTATAAACTTCATCATGCTCCAGTTCCCTAATCTTTGTGACAAAATCTAAATCTATTAAGGGTGTTTCTGTAATTCTACCTTTCTTGAATGTTACTTTTGCACATTTATCTAATCTGAAGTCCATACCTATGTCGTCACTGAAGTATTTTACAATATTGAGGAAGCCTTTCAACTCATTGTCGTCTTTGGCAAAGAGTTTGGAATGACACTATTATTATTATTATTTATTATTATGAAACCATTATTATTATTATTATTATTATTATTATTATTATTACACTTATTATTATTATTGTTAATATTATTAAGATGTATGAAATGCATTTTACATACCTTTACCCCGACACTTATTTCATATGTATAACGAAAGACTAATTATGACTATTATATAATTGCATTACGGTCATATCACGTTGCAACATCGGTTCTCGTACGATCACCGAAGTTAAGCGACGTGGATCCTGGTCTGTACCTGGATGATTGACCGCTTAGGAATAGCAGGTGTTGTAATTTTGGATGTGCGGGTAGTGTAATGGTAACGGCTTATAATTGGAAATCAGAGCACCGAATTCTAATTCTAGTCGGGTTTGTATATTCATTTACGCGAAAATACCCTTGGGAAAGGAAAGAATCCGCCCTCTTCTAATCTCCCCATAAGCTATGGGTTAATTAATAAGACTTGTATCAGAAAAGTATTATTATGTTCAAAAGAATGTCCAATCTAAAAATATTTTGGGGCCTTAAATACCCGTCAAAAGCCGTAAAAAAGAAATCAATCTCCTAAATAATAATTATTCTTTTATATATCATATCAATATTAATACGATTTAGTTGTAGCTTATGTTTCAGATAATGAGAAAAAGAGGGAGAAAAAGAGGGAGAAACAATGAGAGACAGAAAGAAATACATAGTGAAAGCCGAGAGAAAGCTAAGAAATGAAAAACAGGACGAGAACAGAAGTCATAAAATAGAAACATTAACAGAATGTAGAGAAATTTAGAGAGAGAAAAGAAAGAGAGGCGTTGGGGACAAAAAGAGAGAAAATCAAAAAGAGAGAATGTCAAATAGAGAGAAAAACCAAAAGTTAAAAAGATTGAAGGGGCGGGAAAAAGGAGAAAAAGCGATGGAAATACCGAATAATAATGGTAATAGTGATATTAACCGTTTCCCTATAAAGAAACATTTGGCATTCATTAACCGAACAGCCATTACTGTTGTCGGTAGAAGTTTATGAAATTTTTTCTTAAAAAAAATTTTCAGGCATATGTTACTCAAGTCCAGTAACTGTTATCGCTCTTTCCAGTATTGATGGGTGGGTTTCCTTCCTACACTTTTATTTAAAGGCCTGTGGAACGTCAGTATCTTCGTGATAGCATTATTTTCTATTCGAGTTACATGTGATATCCATTTTAGGTGTTGCTGCTGTTGAAAGTCCACAAGCGATGTGGTTTCGCATATTTGGTACAGGTTTTTGTGATTCTGTTGCGCCACTACACAATCTTCGAAGGAGGATGGTCTTTGCCAAGATCCGTAGGCTTCAAGGAGAGATAAAAAGAAAAAAAGAAATAGTAAGTGTTAATGATAACGATTGATAAAACTGAAAGACTGAGTGTAAAGTGAGAGAGAGAGAGAGAGAGACTGAGAAAAGAGCGATATAAACACTGAGAGAGGGAAAACAGAAAGACCAAGAAAAAAACGTGAGAATTTCTCAGAAAATTGAGAGAACGAAAAAGAGAGAAGAAGCTATAAATCTGTGTTTAGAAACACTGTGAGAAGACAGAGAAAGAGAGAGAGAGAAAAAAAAATAGATAGGGAGAGAGTAAATGATAGAGAGGGAGAGAGATAGAGACATTGATAGAAGAGAAACAGAGAGACGAAATAAAGTGATATTAGAAGTTAAATAATAGATGAAAAAATAATATAGAGACATAGAATAGAGAGATAAAGTGCTAAATAGAAAGAGTAGGAGAGGAAGAAAAGAGAGAGTGGGTGATAAAAGTATTCAACGAGAAAGAAACAGTAAGAGAAAAGAGAGTGAAAGCAATAGAGAGAGAAAAAAAGAGTAAGCGTACGGACAACGTCATTTTCTATTATCTCTTTAAGAAAATTATGATATCAAATTTTAGAGGAGGCTGTTAAATTATAGTTTGTCTTTTAAAATTCTCCTGGCATCTTCCCCTGTTCATATGACGGTATCGATCTTTAGTCTATTAACCCTGGCTAAGCCTACTTTCCTGTCTGTCGTAATTTCAAATCGACCAGCGAGAAGATTGTCCACAACCTCCACCCGCTTCTGCAGCGTTGAGTAGAAGACTTCGATCTTCTGAGATTTTTGCGATTGAAAAGAACGTCCAGTGAAAAGAAAAGGTCCTTCTCAGATCAAAGCAAAAGATCAAGAAACGTACAAAGGTCGCGGCTAGGAGAGTCAGTGGTGTAAACAGGCGCCTGCTCACAAGCGTTCTTCAGTCCTGATTCGAACGGTATGAGGCCGTCACTAAAAGGTCAATCTTAGTTGCGAGAAGCGGCAGCTGAGCGAAAGTGGAAGAAGGGTAAGGAGGCGAGGAAAGAATGGACGAAACACCCGTGGCAGTGAACAACCTTTTGGACTGACGGTCCCAGACAATGGTCGCGATTCGAGGCTGAGAGATGGATGTTGAGGGAGCAGAGGAACTGGGGTCGAGGTTTGTTAATGCACAATAACAGAAAAAGTTGAAGATGAGCTTACAGTTAGTAAAGATGGGTGAGAGGAAGAAGAAGGCTTGCCGGTTGGCTGCAAAATGGTCAATATCATCAATATCGAATATGAGAATCATCACTTTTCCCTCTCTATATATATATATGTTTATCTATCTTTCCGTATCTGTTCAAATATATATATCAATTTCTCATTCTGTTAATATCTATTTATCTTTCCCTCTCTAGGTACAAAAAGTTTTTGGTTCTATCCACTTCCATAAATCTTACCAAGTGAAAAGCTTTATCAATTCTTCCAATATACTGTTCCGGTGGCGTAATGGATAGAGGCTCGGATTAAGGAATTAGAGAGCCGAGTTCGAATCACAGTCGAACATTCACTTAAGTACTTGGGAAAGGCTCTTCTCCCCACCCCCAGTTATGGGTAAATAGTATGACAGACTGAGTTCTTTAGCCTGGGTTGGTAACCGGTCAAGGAGAAGAATAATTCTGAATTCAAACTTGCATAGGGGACATTGTACACCAGTTCTCTGTATTCGGCTCTTCCAAAAAGTGTTGGTTCTGCACAAATCGTCTCCACTGTAGTCAACTGATTTGTGCAGGAGTCTGGCTGTCAGTTTCAAGGAACTGAGTTGTTTGACTCTTATTCGCCGAAATCGATGGGAGAGTCATATATATATATATATATATATATATATATATATATATATATATATATATATATATATATAGCACAGTCCTATGGGTAAAGGAACTTGGATGAGTTCCACCACGGAATTTGTGAATGAGCGGCGCAATATCAAGTCTAGTGCGCCACCTCTTCGTCACCGAGGCCTGTTAGTACTGTTGGTATGACGTTTGCCTGTCAATGTAACTGTCCGGGTTTCAATTTTCGGTAGTGGATGCGCACTGCTGATGAGTCCCAAATATAAGACGAAACGGCCGTCCTGTGCTTTCTGCATTCTGTTGAGGATTCTTCTAGGCTCGATGAATTACTTATATATATATATAGGCTTTTTTCTTTTATTAAAGTTTCATCAGGGAATAAGATTCGGAGAAGTAAAAGAAAATTCTGGCATTTTAATTTTTGTGCTGCTTGTTTTTCATTATTTACATTGTTTGGACTCTTGTCCTCATCTTTGTCGCTATATTCACGCCGTTTCAGTCGTTGTACGTTCATGGCCCAGTGGATAACAACGCTGATTGAATCCAGTAACCTGACTCAGAGAGTTGTGAGTCCAATACCTGATTCCTGCAGTGGTGAACATAAAGAGAGAGTTCGATTAAAGGGAGATAACTGAAACATCCGGAGGAAGTATTAAAGTACCCCGGTGGACGAAATAAAGGGTTCGGTTCGAAATTCCAATAACCTGAAGAAAGTTGAAGCGTACAACTACCGAAACGGCAACAAAGATGAGGAGAATAGTCCAAACAATGTCATAGTGTAAATAATTACAATACCTCATCTCAGAAATATTGACAGATGTTTGTTTTTCATTGGTTAAGAAAACCCACGTGCCATCAGTCATTGTCAAGCAGCGTTTTTGTGTATAATTCCTGTGTGTAGGCGTATCATAATTCTAGTTTGTCTATGCGAGATTCGGATGATTATTCTTCGCTTGTGTGTGTGTGTGTGTGTGTGTGTGTGTGTGTGTGTGTGTGTGTGTGTGTGTGTGTGTGTGTGTGTGCGAGTGTGTGTGTGTGCGAGTGTCTAGCAGGCATTTTTATCCATGTTTTGGTTGAGCTGGGGACATTTTGTGTGAGGGTGAAAGAAAGAAGTTTTACCGGTTGTGGTAGCAGGTCGACATATCCTAGATTCTTTAAGTATGGGTTTTATAAAATTTTATAATATAATAAAGTATGTTTGACGTGTGTTTATAGATGTTAAAATATTTATCAGAATTCCCTCGAAGTATTTCCTCTCGTACAAAATTATATTCTTTTCTAATTAGAGCTGCATTCATAAAATCTAACTTCTGTTGAGAAAACCTTTCTTATTCATCAATCTAGTTTTGTGTTTTAACTGAACTCGTTCTTGGAATTCAAACAGGCTGTTTGTTTCCACAGTATGTTACGGATTACTCGAATATATTTCCCATGTAAATCAAGTCTTTTTAAAATTTCAAGCCGGTATTACAGTTGTGCCTTACCAAATGTTTTTGTCTAATCTATAAAACATACATAAAGGCCATTCTGCATTTGTATTACGCGTTCTGAGCATAAAAATTGCATTTCTTGTTCAAGTGTCTTGGGCCCCATACTGTTCTTGCCCTATTTCTGGTATACCACAACCCCTTTTTGTCTCCCTTATGTCTTAGGGCCACTGTCTAGTCTTCTCACTCTTCCAATCGATCTTTCCTAAGAACGTTATGTTTAAGTTTTTGATCTAAGGAAGTCTTAGACGAAGCTGATTGAAACGCCATCAGGAGCGAATGGGTTGAATAACAAAGAAAGGTAAAGAATGAAACCACTTTCAGAATAGACTATCGACTCATACTTGTTGAAACAATAACATAGGGTTTATTTGTTGAGAGTTACAGTAGCCACTTTAACACTTCTCAATTAAGCTTTGCTGTCGGTTTTTGGCGTTTTATTGACAACATGCCAGAAAATCACGAGCAAATTCTGACTGATAGCTGGTAGTTGGTTCAGCAATTCAAACAGGGAACTTAGGCCTCGGATCTGAAAGGTTAGTCTCCAAAATCTAATCTCCAATCTTTTCCACTCGATCGTCCATCTGTAAGCGAAAACATCTTAGGTTGAAGGAAATTTCTTTCATTGGCAAAATTATTCTCGAGCAAGAGGTGGTTGAGTAGGTAGTAAAGGGACGTTGTGTTTCAGGTACTCTGCCCAAATTCGTTCCCTACTGAGGACTGCCTGTCACATCTACCTGTGTGACTGCTTCGCTACTTCTTTCAAGTGTCGGATTTCAAGTCGATTTGCATACTAACGAGATCAAAGGTAAGAGTTTGTTGATGTCATCCTCAGCCAAATTAATGACATCAATAGACAATCTTTATAGAATAGTGTCTAGTGTTAAAAATAAGAAAATTCTCTGAGTGAATTTTTACCAAGATCCGACCAAGATGGTTAATATCAATTATCATTTTTCTAGCATTGTTAGTGTAGTTAAATGGCTGTTGCTTTGTTTCACGCGACCCTAATAAGTAAAATACAAGCAGTTCAAATTCAAATTCCAGGTGCTAATTCAATTTATTTAATTTATATGCTTTAGAACACAGGTACTTCTGGTATGCTAGTAAAATCCAAATTACCTAGCATATGACAATCTAGGTTTTTCACATAAACTTATCAAATTAATTACCCTTCCACCAGGTACTGGTTTAAATTCTCTTACTTGTAAAATCCATTCATTTGTTACATTCCTCCCTCAACCACCTGTAATTTACTCTATGGAGTACTGAATAAGAACTAGATGAGATATCACTTGGCATAACAGAAAAAGGATAATCTACCCCTGTATATGAAATAAATGGTCCAGTATGAAATTCCCTGACGGTTACGTGGTTGAAGCTCCTGCGGCACAACTGCCAAAATTTGTGGCGAAAACAATGATGTCGGCAATAGTCCCAGTTGATATAATGTAAAAAACACACATATATAAAAAATAATCGACTCTCCCTTCGAGATTCGACGTATGAGTGTCAAGCAGATCAGTTTCCAGGAAACCGACAGCCCGACATCGGCACATGAGATTTGATTAAAGTGGTGAAGGCCTCGTGCAGGACCATCCACACTTTTTGAAGGGACGAATACAGAGACCTGGTGCACTGAATGCCACAAGGTTCCCAAACGACCCTCCGCAGGTTTTGAATTCAGAGTTGTCCTTCTCCTAGACCAGTTGCCATCCAAGGCTATAGAACCCAGTCTGTCCTGCTATTTTACCCATAGATGGAGGGAGAAGAAGAGGATTCATACCTTTCCCAAGGGTATTAGCACGTAAGTGAACGTAATGGATTCGACTGGAATCCGAACTCGGCTCTGCGATTCCACAATCCAAGCCGCTATCCATTACTCCACCGTGCCTCCTATATATATATATGTATGTATGTATATATTTGGACTGATGTGAGTTTGTGACCCTGGGCTTCACACTATTTGCGATCGTCAGACTGATTAATTTTTAAATTTTGGATTTTACATATGGTTTCATATATCGGTGTTTTTATTGTCGTGGGAGGAAAATTTGTCGTCGGAACGCCACTCATACGTACGCAGACATACATACACGCACATTCATGCATTGCAGGTCACACAAACATAAACATATATGAACAGTATGGAACTGAGCGTATATGCGCATCCACGTGTCGTTCCGTGCATACGTACGCATTTAGTCGCTGCATTCAATGCTGGAGTGTGTAGTGAGCTTCTTTCGTAAGTTGCAGTGTCAGCGCACAGACAATTCGTCTATTTTCTTCACACATATATACTTATGCACGCGCGTTCACACATCTTCTATCTGTCTGTTTTTTTTTTATCTTAAGATTGGGTCAGTGTAAGACTATGGTAGATAAAGTTGTTATTTTTAATTTTTTAATTGTTTTGTTATTAATTTAAAGCCGGTTATTTGCTTGTTTTTTTTTGGGGGGGGGCGATTGCACTTATGTAAATAGTAGAAACTCCAATTTATAATATTTATTGGTATTTATGTGGTGGTATTAATTTTGCTTGAGGCAAGGGGCAGGAATTATAATTGTGGACTAATTGTTTAGTAATTTTTCATCCCAATAACATAAAAAAAAGATATAGGCAACCATATATAAATCCTAAATTTAAACATAAATCAGTTTCTCTGATAATGACAAATAGTGTGAAACCCAGTGTCACGAACTCATATCCATCCAACTAAATATGTTAGCTCTATCACTGATATTGACCGCTTTCCAATAAATACCGCGCATATATAATATATAAATAATATATATAAAAATTGAATATATATATACATACACATTTTACACACATAGTCCCACAGACGCATATATATATATATATATATATATATATATAAGCCCCGAATTTAATTTTGTGATTAAATTAAAGACATTAGTTCCATTTCATCCTCAAGCGAATTTTGGAGTAACTTTTAAAATTACAGGGTTTTAAATACACAGCTAAAATAAAATTCATGTTTCCAAGGTTACAGATAAGTCTATTTTTCTAGACAGGGGTGTCTGGGTGTTCAATATGTCTATATTTTAATGTATCAGTTATTGCTACGTTTTGGTAGTGGGTAGGGATGCATTTTTCAATGAAATCTAACATCCGTTAAAAGTGTGTCGTCTGGATTTTTTAAAAAATTATATTGTTAACGGCTAAAATTCTTACGGCATTTTTTTTCTTCGTATATTTAAAGATTTTTTTGGGTGGGGGTGTTTAGGTAAGAATACTTTTTATTTAACTACGATTTGAAATATTTTTACTTTTAAAATTTTTGGGGAAAAAATTATTAAGAACAATAATGCTAATATCTTAAATAAACACTTAAACCAAAACCCCCAAAATTTAGACAATGTAAAAGTAAAAACCGATGAAAATAAACAAAAATTATGTAACTGTAGGAACCCTCATAATTGCCCTCTACAAAATAAATGTTGCACTGAATCATTAGTATACCAATGCAATATCTCTGCAATTGAAAGTCCTGAAAACATAAAAATACATATAGGTTGCACTAGCCATGAGTTCAAAAGAAGATTCAACCAACATCAAAGTCCATTTAGGATAAATAAATATAAAAATCAGACATCTCTATTGAAATACTTCTGGCACCTAAAAGAATCAAATAAAACACCTACAGTAAAATGGAAGTTAATAAGAAAAGCTAGAATATGTAGGTCATTAAATGACCCATGTCCATTGTGCATGCATGAGAAACTATATATTGCTAAGATTATAAAAAATAAAAATTTACTGAATCTGAGAAATGAAATAGCTATTTCATGCCGTCATTGTCAAAAATTTTCCTTAAATAATATTTAAAAATAATAATAATTTTATAAAATAGTATCAGGTAATATACATACATATATTTAACATGAAATATTAATAGTCAAGCATTTTCCTAGTGAAGGTAAACTAAGTACTATTGAAAAAAAATAATTTACTTAAAATATATTTAAATATAAAATTTTTTAAAATCGTAATATAAATATACTTGATATAGAAAATAATTTTACTGACTGTAAGTAACTCTAATACATTTTACTTCTATTAAATGAAATATAGTCTATAAAAACTAATAATGAAAATATTTTAAAGTTGTAATTAAAATTGTAGTTAATTAAAATGAATTCTAACCTAAAGTTCTTTTAAATTGTAATTAAATAAATAAATAAATAAAGGTTACTAAATCAGAGAAATAAAGTAGCTATTTTTGCCGTAAGGAAAAAAAAAATTTACTTAAAAAATATTTAAATATAAAAATTTTTTAAAATCGTAATATAAATATACTTGATATAAAATAATTTTACTGACTGTAAGTAACTCCAATACATTTTATTTCTATTAAATGAAATATAGTCTATAAAACTAATAATGAAAATATTTTAAAGTTGTAATTAAAATTGTAGTTAATTAAAATGAATTCTAACCTAAACTTCTTTTAAATTGTAATTAAATAAATAAATAAAGTCTACTAAATCAGAGAAATGAAAATTTTACTTTAGTAATATTCAAATATAAATTTTTTTAAAATCGTAATATACTTGATGTGATAATTCTACAAACTGTAACGGATTCTAATTACATTTAATTGTTCTTGAAAAAAATATAGTGTATTAAAAATTAAAAGTAAAAATATTTCAAATCGTAGTTAAATAAAAAGTATTCTTACCTAAGCACCCCCCACCCCAAAAATCTTTAAATATACGAAGAAAAAAAATGCCGTAAGAATTTTAGCCGTTAACAATATAATTTTTTAAAAAATCCAGACGACACACTTTTAACGGATGTTAGATTTCATTGAAAAATGCATCCCTACCCACTACCAAAACGTAGCAATAACTGATACATTAAAATATAGACATATTGAACACCCAGACACCCCTGTCTAGAAAAATAGACTTATCTGTAACTTTGGAAACATGAATTTTGTTTTAGCTGTGTATTTAAAACCCAGTAATTTTAAAAGTTACTCCAAAATTCGCTTGAGGATGAAATGGAACTAATGTCTTTAATTTAATCACAAAATTAAATTCGGGGCTTTTAGCTTCCATTTTTGAAACATGGTTAGAACTGCGTAGCGAAAAAAACCATATTTTAAATCAATTAATTTGTAATATTAATGCATTTTAAATTTATATTGAGCACTATTTTGTAAAAATAAAAATATCTATGGTTATAATATATTTTTTTCTGTGGCGTCTATGTTATTTTTTTCGTTTTTGTTAATGTTATTAGTCATGATAGCGTTGTATATTATGTTATTGGTTAAACGTTTATTGTTAAATGGGCAGTTTTCTTTGTTTCTGCAGTTATATTTAATGGTGGTATTTTACTATTTTTTTGAGTGAATTTCATACCTATTATAAATCCTACGGTTTTGAAGGTCTTTATTATTTTTTCTTATTTTTTATGTAGTTTTGCCGTTGCATTGTCTTATAATTAATAGACCGTCGACTCTGTAGAGTCCTATATATTTTATACCTACCCTTTAAACCATCATAGCTACCCATTGTTACATCAAAGTTGTTGTTATCATTATTATTATTATTGTCCTTTTTGTCTATATGTTTATTGGGGTATAATGTTGATTTACGGCAGTGTTTAATTATATTTATGTCTTCATTGGGGATAGTTATGCATATATATATATATATATATATGTGTGTGTGTGTGTGTGTGTGTGTGTGTGTGTGTGTGTACGTGGGGTGGAGGGAGCAAAATTTCCCGGCGTAGCTGTTAATATGAAAACACTGAATACAGATCATTTTTTACTTGAAAGTTATATAACATTTGTTCGTCAATCTGTTTATAGGCCATCACAATATGTAGCCTTGAGCCAGACTCAAGTAAGGGTAGTAAACGCAGAGGGTTAATTATGTTCATATATATATATATATATATATATATATATATATATGAAAAGACAAAAGGAAATGTTTTATGTCAAGGCGTTTCGTTGCCTCAGGAACATTATCAAGCTAAATATATTTGGTAATCTGCACTTATACATAAAATGTTATCATCTCTCAGTTGCAAATCTGTCTTTGGTCAGAATGCGTCTCAGTTGTGACTTTGTCCGCGGACAGAGACGCATCTGGGAAAAATACTGAAGGTGCCCAGTCCCGATGAACAACTTGACGCGGCTCTACACGCCTCATTGTCCTAGAGAGTAATAATTGGTAGTCATACCGATGCCAGCGCAACCGATGGTTGCGGGGTATGGGCAATTTGTGTCCCTGGCCTGCGTGTACGCGCTCGACTTCCCCACATTAAACCTGACCTTGTGTCACATCATGTCTCTTTTGGGAATGACGTGAAGTCTTCAAATTTTGAATTTAAAGACATTCTAAATATTTTAAAAATCTATCTAAAAGAATATACACTACTGAAAGACAGGGAATCGGTTAGCAGGCTAGTAATTCCTGAAGCAAGTCCGCCAGCTATATCCTGTGCTTACTATATATATCTATTGATATAGTTAGTCTACATAAGCCATAGGGAGTGTGGGACATTACACCTTCCTCTATGCTAATTTTACCATTAAATATTGCTGAATACCTTTTCTTTTGGGGGTAAGGACATAGTTGTTTGACTTTTTCTTCTTCCTAGAACATCTCCGTCTCACCATTTGTAATTATTATTTATTCATTTATTTGTTTGTAAATATTTTTATTTTGTTCATTTATTTAATTAATTTATTTTTAATTTTAAAAATTGTTTTAATGTTTTTAATTTTTATGTTCGTGCATATGTTGGCTTTAAAAAGGAGCATTTCTTTTAAGATAGGAAGATATCTGTTGTGGCAATTTACCTACGCACGCATGGACTCTCCCAGCTATAAATAGGAGCAGGTACTGCCTTTCAGAGAGAAAAGTTTCCAGCAGTCAGCCCTGACCGTCGGACAGAACATTCTTGCTGTAACACTCTCGTTTGTATCTGTTTGTATTACTGTTTCTGTTCATATATTTGTTTAACTCAATTCCTCTCTTTATGTCTTTATTTCTGTCCCTAACAAGGCCACAACAATATCTAAAAAATGTATAAAATGTCAAAATTCGATAATTACACTTTCAAGAAATTTCGTTTAAGTTATTTTATCTTATTATTAAAATAATAATTATTATTATTTTCTCTTGTTAAGATAAGTACAGCAATTTTAGATCGGAATTGTGATTGAAAATATTTTCTAATGTATTAGATAAATTATTATGTCAGAAACATTTCTTACTTTCATAAATACGTTTATAAACATACGTGTTTTATATTTACACACGCTCTATCACTAACATGGGGCACTTTTACCGATAAATATAGCATACCTTAAAACTATATTTTTATCACATATATATATATATATATTTACATATATGATTTATTCGTGATAGCAGACAAGTTATTTTTCTTTTTTCTAGTTGACAGACTAAATTCCACATCTTAAAATTAAAATTATGAAGGAAGTGTCCACAGTTCATGTAAACTTTCGAACTTTCGACTGGTTTATTTATTGAAAATAAGAATCAAAGCCTTTTTGGTTTTTATTCGCTTGTCTGTGATCGATTTGAGGCTCAAATTTTAGTTGTTAGACATCATAACTTAAATTTTTGGATCTATGTGTTTGTGAAGTGAGCTTGATGCTATTTGAAAATTTCAAATTTTGTAATGTCGTGTGAAGGTGACGTACTATAGATTCTGAATTTAAATTCATTTTAGATTGTTGGTTGTAAAGTATAAAATTTTGTTATCTATTGGCTGCTTTAGATTAATATCGATAGCTTTTCTGTACACTATTTACGTTATTCGGACTATTGTCTTCATCTTTGTCTCCATATTTGTAACAACGTTTCGGACGTTGTATGCTCCGGCCTTCTTCAACTTTTTTGTAATTTGTATTTTTTTACAATTTACTTTAGTGAAAATGATAGCGTAATCCACTAGGAACTCTCTCATAGTTACCTCCACAGATTCACTAAAAAAATGAATATACCATGATGAAAAAATGCCACAAACGTAATGAAAAACAAAGTTTTATCATCATAAGTTATTATTAAGAAGAAAAGCCAAAGGATCTTTTTTTATTAAATTATATTTTTTATCTTTTTATCGACACTTGAGTTTGAACCTAGATCGTCCTTGTGCAAACACGAGCGATCCCATTACTGAATTAAGTAAACCACGTGACTATAGAGGAAACACATATATTAGAGGTAGCGTGTTTCTAATTGATTGTTATTTCTGTTCTATCCTGTATTACTATACGGATCACCATTTCTAGTCTATACTATTTCTATATTCACTTTACTATTTCTCTATTCAGATCACTATACGAATTACTTGTCGAGCGAATATTATCGAACAAGTCCTATTTAGTGGGAGTGATATTCGAAGGTGTCTGTTCAAGGGCGTACTATAGTGTTATCTGCGATTACAAAAACTCTACGAACATTACGATGAATTAAACACAAATGAATTTTCTTTCACAGATGAATTAAATTATTTTAGAAAATCTTGGTAAAAACATTTTTTTTTACATCTGTTACTTCCCACGTATTTAATTTTATAAAATTTCGCGAAATTAATTTTTGTACTGCTTAATGATTATGTTAGAACTACTTAGAAAATATATATCTTCATTTTTTTTCGTAAGACAGGACACCCAATAATTCAGGATCCTCCGAAAATCTGCTCAGAACTGTAATATAGTAAATGTGCAATGAAACAAAAACATTATTTAATTCGAAAAATATTTAATTGGTTTTAAGAAAAAAAAAATTCAGTGAATAATGAATTTTTACAATTGTTTTAATTTTTTAAAATTCTGATTTCTGTTATAATTTGTACCGGTTGTATAGTCGCCAACACACCTACGACTGCCAAACGCAATTAAAACATAGTGTGTACAAGTTTCCCACAAACCAACCCAGCGACTGTCCTTTTAGTCTGCCAAATCAAAAGCAAACTTTCGTTTCATCTCGGGCGACCGCCGGACACCGCTGAATGTTTCTTGGCTATTTCTGCCGCCTGTTGAATGCCAAACGCAGTTCTTTCCTTGTTCTTATTAGCATAACCAAGTTTCACCAGAAAGATAAAAAAAATAAAATGTAAGTAAAATGGACTCAAATATTATTTATCAAAAACGTCTTCAGCCCAAAAGGCAAGCAAAATATCTATTACAAGTTTTATCCGGGAAAGTTTGAAAGAGAGTTTTCAACTTTTTTTTGGTTTTGAATATTCTATCATTCATAAAATATTTTGGCAATCGGAACAAATGCAAATCTGTAAGCATTAAAGTGTGAAAGATGTTGAAGAACTTTCCGTTTTTACTTGGCTTTGTTTCCTTTAAGAGTTTCTAATGACGGTCTTCACATATTCCAGAAGTTTTAATGAATGAAAGTCTAATATTTCTGCGGATGGAGTCCTGATTTAGGTCTTTTCACTGGTTCTTTATTTTGTGATGGCAACTGTATTTCCGTTTGCTCTTGACATGCAAAACCCATTTTTCATCACCTGTAACAAATTCACGCAAAAATGAAAGGTCGGCATTCTTAGCTAAAAGATTGCAGCAGATGGTGGAACGTTGTGTTCTGTTCCCTATCAAAAGCTCATGAGGAAGACAAATTCCATCTTTGCAAATTTTCCCAATTAAGCTCTGAAATATACTATAAACGATACACCGTCGAATAGAAACCTAGATAAAGTTTCTAAGCCTCCTCCCGGTTGAGAGAACTTGAACCCCTTAATTCAAATATGGACTACTCATCCACAGATTTTCATCTCATAAAAAGCATTTGATTCGAAACCAAGAACAGGAGATTAAAAACGCATTCATCCTTCATTGTATGTAGACATTCAACAATGTCTACATACAAGATTTGGTTTGGCTGATTTTGATTAGCAACATATCAACACCTATATGGCTTAATTAATGACGAAATCTAAATATTTTGAACACAATTTTATGGCTTCAACTAAATATATTTTGAATGCAATTGTATGCGTTCAACTACAGATAAAATGTATTGTGGTCATTTTGTTATAAAATGTATTGTTGGTAATAGATATCGTTGCTAATTTTACTATAAATAGATATTGTTGATAATTTTCCTATAAATGTGTATTGTTAGTATTTTTATAGAAATATGTATTGCTGGTATTTTTACTATAAAAGTATTTTTATAATTTCATAGTGTTTTGCTTTTATTTGGGAGTTCACTATTTGCCCATAACTGGGACCCTAACAGGCGCTACCACCCCGGGTCAAGTTGGACCTTGGAACAACAACAATTAAGACGTGGTACCACGTTCCTCAAAACCTTCAATATCAGGAACAGGGGCCTTGCTGCCGGATGTAGTTTATCGTCATACCCAGAACTATCCATAAAAGAAAACCTCATTCAAAATATATATTCACGATAGGGTGCTGATAACTTTTCTGACTCACTTCCCAGAGTCTCACAAAATGACTACACTTTAGAATGTCATAGGGGAACAATTAATTGTGTATTTGGCAGCAATCCCTCTTTTATACAAAGCCGAAAGAGAAAAGGCTGGTCTTCGCTGGCTATCCTAATCCTAGTTAATTACAATCATGACCCATTCATTCATTACAATATGCCCAATCACCACAAGAACTTGTCCATCACCTTTCAACCTTGCATATACCACAATACCACATATTCTCAGGGGCCCACAAAACACCCCATGATGTAAACGTTTGAACAGTTCATAATGTTTTTGTTTTTTTTCTTAAATATCTTCTTTTTTTTTTACAAAAATATCTAAAAATTTCATGAAACATAAAATTATAGGGGAGGGAACCCGACAACAAAATTAAAACACAAGAAAATATTCAAACTCAACCAAAACAGATCTTAGTATGACCCGTCCACCCCTCAAAATGGCCGCTGTATTCTGCCGATAGACAGACTCAAGAAGCACATTCACTGATAAAAATAAATGACAGATGATCAAGGGGACAAAAACTAACTGGGGAAGTCGGGAATCTCGACATGGATCATAAGAAAAGAGAGAGCCAGGAACAGGCCAGGAACAACACTTATTCACATTAACTAGGATAACAAATACTGTCTACCTTAACCAGGGGGGGGGGGTTCACACGAAACCGCCACGTTTTATTAAGGGGACTTAAAAGAGAAAATCAAGGCGAACCAGGATCACCACAGATACCCATCTTTCGCTGAAATCTGTCGATATCAAACGCATTGTATCAGATCTGATGAGAATAACGCTTATATCGCAAGATTCCCTCTATTCTCGACGTCCATATCGCCATTCATGCCATGGCTAACAGCGTGAGAAACGCCATCCGTTTCGCCGCGGAGAACGGTGGCGACACATTGTCACAAACCTACGCGAAATCGATGGACACAAGCTGTACAGGAGCGCTACGAGCCGTCAACTCGCCGACATACTCCAGAAAGGCCACATCCGAGGACAATGGTAGAAGGCGTGAGAAGCAGTTTCTTCTAAACCAAGATCACCCCGAGGACAGTCGCGCAAATCCGCCTCGCCCATCTGAAGGCTACGTTAGTGAAGTAGCACGATCCTAATCAGTCGCCAGGTATGATAGTCCGTTGCTGGCGCCCAAGAGCGGAAAGAGCGCAATTCTAATACTGACAAGCCGAGCCTGTCACTAAAGCGGTCCGTCGCAAGCCCCTCCACTAGATCACGATACAATATCCTACGAGGCTGGGAAAGGTCACTGGACCGAGGAAGGGCACCTAAAGTCACCCGACACTCTCAGTGGAATCTCGATTGATTCCGAGGCTTACGATGGCGCTCAACCTCCGAAACGGTGAGAGTAATGGTAAAGCTAGGGATGGCGTCGCTAACGCGGTGTAGAAAAACCAACCTTGAAGCGTGCAGATGGCACATCAAGTCCAGTATTCCCCACCTCCCCCGATATGGACGATGGACAACAGTCTCTCTGCAAAGCAGATGCTTGCCACAACCCCACAAGATGGTGGCCAGAAAGAGAGGAAGTAAAGCTAAAGGATAATAGGAAAGACGTAAGCGACCCAGGCCTCAACTTTACCCTTTACGGACAACCGCCGTCGAAGTCAAGTCTGGACCGCCGCTTAGTCCTTTGACTGTACCTCGGGGACCAATCCTCCTTTAGTTGGAGACCGGGCCGGAACCACGCTCCAAGAATGCGTACGGGTCCGTCTGTCTAAATAAAGGGCCCCGGAAGCGTGACCCCCTTCTAGGCAACTAACCGCAATCCGGATGACTTGCCACAATTAATTTTGCCCCTTCGTCACTTTTTCGTACCGTTCAAACGTCTTCTGTACTACCTCGATGTCCCTACGGCACGACACGAAAATAGATACGTCATCGGCGTACGCAGAAACCCTGGCTCGATCTCCTCCAGTAATTCCGCGTAGGACAGGAAGGAGTGCAACCCCTGTCACTTAGTCGACGAATGAGGGGTTCCAACGCCAAAGCGTAAAGTAAGGGCCGCAGCGGAAAACCCTGACGAACCTACCGAGACAGCACAAGAACGCTCAACCGCTTTTTATTCACCTGTACCACAGCACTAGGGGCAGGCTAATCCACTTGCAGAAGTCGGGTTTGAATTCGACGGCCTGCTGAACAACTGCCAGGTACTGATGGTCGACTCTGTTGAATTCTTTGGACTGAAATTGATCAGCGCGGTTTGTCCGTCGTCTTCTACACCCTCTATGAACATGCAGATCAAATGCAGTTTGCTTTGAATTGCTCAGGTCCCAACAAGCTCGCGACACTGACTGAAAACGTTTCTTCGGGTTCTTGGCCCATATCTTTAACTCTATGTTTAGCAAAGATATTGGCATGTAATCGTCTACACAATACCAATGCCCTTTTTCAAGTGATCACACCCCTGGAGATCCGATCGTTGATGTACTCCTGCCGGAACCAATTGTTGAACACAACAGTCAAAATTGCAACAAAGGTGTGCGTCAGTTCGTAGGGCAGACCATCAAGTCCCGGGGACTTGCTACTGCTGACTCTCTTCAATGCCAAGCGAACTTCGCCCTCTGTGATCTCTCCCTCGCAGCTAGCCGCTTCAGTCGACTCAAGCCGAGGAAAATCAACCAAATACCTGTGAAACTCGTCGCCACAGAGACCAGGGTTCTTGGTAAAACGGCTCTCGAAATGCAGCCGAAACGCCTCACACATGCACTTGGAAGACCCCAGAGAACGCCCCTTCGGATTATTGATCGCACGAATGTATCTATGGAACTTCAATGGATCTCTTTGTTGCGCAATTTTGCACTTATGTTCACATCTTCATTAGACATATTGTTTAACATATGTCTTGTTACCTGAACCTGGTTGCGCTTGCTAGCCTCATGCTCCATATCTTGCCTAACTAAGGCTACCTCAAGGTAATCCGCCTGAGACAGACTATCCTCTAGAGTCTTCACCATTTTAGCCTTATCTAAAGCGAGTCGCTGTTGTTGCTGTTGCTGCTGCCTATGCAGCTGCTGCTTTGACTGCTTCTGAGTTGGTTTAGTAGCGCGTTGTCTGGAATATCCTGTTAGGGAGTCGGAGTTGCCGCCTTGGCTCCCCTCCTCACTACCTCAGTCCACTCACCGGGACAACTGTGGGTTTTCTTGGAATTCTTCCTCCTTGGGATTGCTTCGTTGTTGATGCTTGAGTCTGCGGTACCGGATTCTTGCCCGGACACAATATCGATAGGTGACCGGCGGAACCACAATCCCAGCAGTGGGGACGGCGGTCCTCCACGACTACGAAGATATTTCGACCGCGACATGTCAACACATTTGGGACCTCATTAAACTTCTTGCGGGTCAATGTCATCATGAGCTCGTAGTCACTACTCTTGACGGAGGACACCCCCTCCACTGGACCATAATCCGAGAATGGTTCTCCATGGTGTACATGGGTACTCCATGCAAGGTAATTGTCAGCTATCAACAGGGAGATGGTTCTGGTGTTGATTGCCTCGGTTACTGAATTTAGTTCATTACCCGAGATGAAGAAGCTATACTTCCCTATCAGACCACTGTAATATTCAGGCACTTTTGGGGGCTTTTCCGACGCCCATGCATAAGTTGAAGGTTGTGGGGCCATTGGTTGTTTTTGGTGGGGGCCTCTGTCATAGCAGAGGGGGGAAGGCCTTCGTTTGTCGTAGCCGGACTCCCGTAATGCGCCTTACGAGGCAAGTGCGTAAGTCCCGTCGAATCGTTAAATGCCTAAGTTCGTCGAAGGCCTTCGTTTGCCGTAGCCGGACGCGCGTCGTGCCTGGACAGTGGTCGTCGGACCACTAGCTCAAAGGGGACATCCTCACGAAACATTAACAAACAGTTGATAAACAAAAATGTAGACGCTAGAAAACGGTTGCAAAAGACAATGACGTAAAATAAAAACTCACGGCACGCCGGATGAGCCTAAACTAAGTGCACTCATCCAAGGCGGGTGCTGACTTCACAGTAAAAGGAGGAAATCCAAAATCACACAGATGCATGCTGGGAGTTTGCCGTTTGATATGACTCGGCCCCGATCTGCCTTCTTTACAGACAGAACGCTACGTCGTCCAAATTTGCTTTTGTTTGTCAACGCCAATTCTTAGTTTGTGAATGTTTTGTCTTATTACTGTTAATTTGCCTTACCTATATTGTTTGTTTGCTTGATATTGTTTCATTTTGGCCCTACTCCTATTTCTTTTTATTGTTAATTGTGTTTGTTGGACAGTTCTGTTCTTTATTTTGCATTTGATCATAGCTACTCACTCCACATACAACTTTCAAAGTTCAAACCACTTATCTTTTCGATTTCAAGTTTCGCAGATAAACCGCTCGTCAGGGTAAGACAATCTGTTGGGTTCATTAACATATTTATATTTAATTTAAATTCGCTACATCAAAAACGCTGATTACTGAGGCATTTTTAAGGAATTTCTTTACAGGAACGATTTTATATGAAGATTTTATATCTAAACTAGCCATATTTTATACCTATGTTTTTCAGTCTATTTCCAGAGTTTTTTAGGAGGTATTGTGCCAGTAGTGTGGCTAACAAAAAAAAAAATACATTTACATTTAAAAAAAAAATAATTACTAATCAATGTTGTCCCTTAAAAAATATTGTTTTCATTTTAGATATATAAATGTTAGTCTATTAATATATCCACATGGCACTAATTTAACTGACCTTAGCTTTAAACCAACAACAGATGTTATTTTTGAAACTGAAACTAATAACAAATTAACCAATGAAAACAAACAACACAAAAAATAAAAATAGCAGAATTTTCTTAAATAAAAGCGAAACGTGTTAAATCTATAAAACATTCCTATCATTCTGCGAATTCTAATCCATATTTGATCCCAATTCATATACAAGGGGCGATATTATATTTTTTTTAATTTCGCGCATGCGCGTTGTTTGGTTTTAATTTTTTCGACTGCACAGTGTAGTAAGGTCAGTTAGTAACCGTCTGTGAGAAAAAGAGCACAATGACGCAATTCGCTCTGTCAGAAATTTGAAAATGGCATGCTGTACTGCTTGGCCTTCACTCCGTAAGCTCCAATACGAACATTTCAGGGTGTTTGGGTGTCAATCTGAGGAGAGCACAGAAGATTCACAAAGAGTTAGATGAGTCTAATGGTGATTATGAAGGTGTTTGGAGTAATCACTAGTGATGGCCACGTTATGACTCCATTCGTCTTCCCACATGACCTCAGACTCAATACAGAGGCCTACAGCAAGTGCCTTGAGGAGGCAGTGCTGCCCTAAGTTAAAAGAGAGTGGCTGCTGGAAGATCCTATGTCTGGCAACAGGACTCTGCACCATGTCACAGAAGCAGGAGAACTCAGTCATGGCTGTCAGACAATTTCTGCGATCACATCACCCTTTACATCTGGCCACCTAACTTCCCAGACAACCCCACTATCTTTTAGAGATTTATTATAGAAATTAATATGTTCATCGAAAATCTTGTCATTTGCTGAATTTGTACTTATTCTTTTTCGATTTCAAAGTGGTCCATAATGGGATCACTGGACTCAGCTGAGTCTTCTGATCACATAGGTCTTTTTATATTATACAATCTTACAGCGCACCGTGATATTAATATAGCTGACATTGGTTTATACAGAAACGATGGACTTATGGTTATAAAAAAAACTCTACTAACTTTAAAATCGGTAAAATTAGAAAGATATTATATAAAGAATTTAAAAGCATGAACTTAAAAATTACGGTAAGCACTAAATTGAAAAAGTTAACTTCCTTGATATAACATTAGATTTAAGGAAAAATAAATACACACCTTATAAAAAACCCAATAACAATCCTTTATATATACACCCTAAATCAAAATACCCGCCATCTATAATTAAGCATATATCTTTATCTATCCGAAAAAGAATAAGTACAAATTCAGCAAATGACATGATTTTCGATGAACATATTAATTTCTATAATAAAGCACTAAAAGATAGTGGCTACAAAAACACAAAACTAACTTATATAAAAAATGAAAATGGAAAGCATAGAAAAAACAAAAGTAGAAAAATAATTTGGTATACAGCCCCATACAACCAAATGGTAAAGAACAAATTAGGACAAAAATTCCTTGCATTAATAGTCAAGCACTTTCCTAGAGAAAATAAACTAAGTACTATTTTCAATAAAGAATACACTAAAATTAAGTTGCAGCTGTACTGAAAACTTAGAAAAAATATTAAGAAACATAATGCTAATATCTTAAATAAACACTTATGCAAAACTAAAAAACCTTTAGACAATAGAAAAATACAAAAATAAAAAGAGATGAAGATAAACAAAAATTATGTAATTGTAGAAACCCTCATAACTGTCCTCTACAAAATAAATGTCGCACAGAATCATTAGTATACCAATGCAATATCTCTTCTATTGAGAATCCCAAAAACATTAAAATTTATATAGGTTGTACAAGCCATAAGTTCAATCAACATCAAACCTCATTTAGGATAAATAAATATAGAAATCAAATATCTCTCTCGAAGTACTTCTGGCACTTAAAAGAATCAAATAAAACACCTACAGTAAAATGGAAATTAATAAGAAAAGCTAGAATATGTAGGACATTAAATGACCCATGTCCTTTGTGCATACATGAGAAACTATATATTACTAAATTTATAAAAAATAAAAATTTACTGAATAAGAGAAATGAAATAGCTATTTTTTGCCGTCATTGTCAAAAATATTCCTTAAATAATATTTTAAAATAATTTTAAAAAAATGCGAGCTGGTAATAAACATACTTATATTTGATATGAAAAAAATAATTTTATATAATGTAAGTAATTCTATTACATTTACTTGTTTTTAAAAGAAATATAGTCTATTAATAATTAAGATAAAAAATATTTTAAAATTGTAGTTAAATAAAACGTAATCTAACCCAAACATTCCCTCCCAAAATCTTTAAGTATAGAAGTAGGAAAAAATGCCGAAAAGATTTCTGCCGTTAACAATAAATATTTTAAAAAAACCCAGACGACATGCATTTAACAGATGTCAGAATTCGTTGAAAAATACATTCCTACCCCTACCTAAACATAACCCCTTTTTCGAACATAACTAATAACTGATACAACAAAAGTTAATAAAAATGAACACGCTACCATCCACTGTCTGAATGACTGGATTTGTCTGTATCCTTGGAAACAGTGAGTTATGAATTTTTCTATGCGTTTAAAACTCAAGTCAATTTTAAAAAATAAGTTACTCCAATATTCGCTTGAAGATGAAATGAAACTAATATTTTTAATTTAATTACAAAATTAAACTTGAAGTTTTAGCTTCCATTTTTGAAACATGGTCATTACCATGTAGCGAAAAAACATTTTAAATCAGTTAAATTATAATATTTATGCTCTGTAAATTTACATTGAGCACTGTTTTATAAAAATAAAAGTAATAAATATTAATAAGAACATCGGATTATATATCTTACTGTTCTTTATATATATATATATATATATATATATATATATATATATATATATATATATACAAATTCTGAACTTATTTAATTCAGTGTGTGTTTTCCAACCTTTAATTTCATATCAATCCCAATATATTCATCTCTCTATCTAATTCTATCATATCTGTTCATATCTTTCTATTCAAGATTTTTTCCCAGTCTCCATTTGTATTGATCTTTCCAACCGCCGTTCTATCACTTCACATAGTTTCCACTTTCTGCGATTGTTTTTGCGAGTTTTTTTTTTTTTTTTTTTTTTTTTGCTCAGCGTCAAGCCGAGTTAATTTTCCCGTCCCCGAAAGGTCAATGGTCGAAACTTTCACTTCAAAAGTTTTCCAAGTGCCCGCATTAGACGACATTTATTTTCTTTTGAAAATGATAGAAAACAGGTTTCGTCCAAATACAGCAAAGTTTTGATGAAAATATGAAGATATTTGTTCAGATATTTTCTTTAGTTCCATAATTTTGTAATGAAGGACAAATATTTCCAACTAATGACATAACAAAGAATCAATCCCATGATTTCTGGTCAAATAATTACTCCGTTTCAAGTCTTCAAAATCTCTCTAACATTATGTACGACGTCTTCGGGCCGTATGTAGGAGGGAGTGAATTTGATGCTGATTAACAACGGAAACGATAGATCGAATTCGAATCCCTGCTTGTGGCGTTTATATTCGCTTTTCACAAATGACATTAGAGAAGGCATTGATCCATAATATATAATATCAATTCCCTCGCTAGATGTCTTGAAAAAAAGTTTCATTACTAGCAATAATAGATTGTGGTATGTATGTATTTATATAAGGTTTTTATTTTCAAAACACGGTCAAGACATTGTGCCCATGTTCATAGTTGATATTACTGACTTTTTTTATTAATAACAATCTATTTCTTGTTAACAGTTAATATATTTCAAACTTAAAAATGGCTAAATGTAAAGCGCTCGGAAAGTTTTTATATAACTTATCTACTGAAAAGAAAAAATTAAGATCACATGAGGAATTGTATAAAAAGCTAAATCAAAGCACCTTGTCTGTCATATTCAATGAAACATGCATGAAAGAAGGATTGCTGCCTTTACAGAACATATTTTTTTTGAATTTGTAGGTCTGATGTAATAAATTATAATCATGGAATATTAGTGTTTGAGCCTTTATATTATATTCTTGCTCTGTACCGTACATTGAGCGCTATCTGGATTTTATCCTCTTGGAAATATATATATATATATATATTGACCACTAATATTATCTATCTATCTATCTATCTATCTATCTATCTATATATATATATATATATATATATATATATATATATATAGTTATGTACGCATGTGTTCAGGTTTGGTTAAAAGTCAACGTAAGAAAATTTGAACTCGTATTATATATACATACATATGTGTGTGTGTGTGTGTGTGAGAGAGAGAGTGAGTGAGAGAGAGAGTGTGAGAGAAAGAACGCGTGTGTGTGAGAGAGAGAGAGTGTGTGAGAGAGAGAGTGTGTGTGTGAGAGAGAGAGAGAGAGTGTGTGTGAGAGAGAGAGAGTGTGTGAGAGAGAGAGAGTGTGTGTGTGAGAGAGAGTGTGAGAGAGAGAGTGTATGTGTGTGTGAGAGAGAGAGAGTGTGTGTGTGTGAGAGAGAGAGAAAGAGAGAGTGTGTGAGAGAGAGAGTGTGTGTGTGTGAGAGAGAGAGAGTGTGTGAGAGAGAGAGTGTGTGTGTGTGAGAGAGAGAGTGTGTGTGTGAGAGAGAGAGAGAGAGAGTGTGAGAGAGAGAGTGTGTGTG
Organism: Acanthosepion pharaonis; assembly: GCA_903632075.3. Lineage (NCBI taxonomy): Eukaryota > Metazoa > Mollusca > Cephalopoda > Sepiida > Sepiidae > Acanthosepion > Acanthosepion pharaonis. The sequence goes on along the minus strand of CAHIKZ030005201.1, from coordinate 842,062 downwards.
TGAGAGAGAGAGTGTGTGTGTGTGAGAGAGAGAGAGAGAGAGAGAGTGTGAGAGAGAACCTACTTATGCTTAAGCATTATTCTGCATCACTAGTGTTCACTATCCGAACGCAGTTGAAAAAGCAAAATTTCGAATAATTGTTTCCAGAGAAGGTTCTCTCCACGTAAAATGTCGTTGCACTACATTCATACTTTTACTAAACAAATCTACTGAAATGAATTCTCCGATAAAAACCAATTAAAACAGGATTTGAAAATTGGAATGCATTTGAAGTATTTGGAAAAATGCTTTCACCATCAGAATACAATGGTAGTGGAATTAGCGTTAAGAATGCATTATGGACTTCTTTCAAATATTAAGTTGATGTACCTTTCCGTGCGTTACCTATTCAGGTTCACTGATTATTATCACTAGAATAGCAACTCAGAAGTAAATAACACAAGAGGCATTATTCTCTTTGAAAAATAAATTGTCTCCCTTTGTTTCGTTCAGACTTGAACGGACGACAAAGATCTGTTTTTCCGGGAAGGCAATGCATGTGCGTAAACACTTCGTTCCGCTTTCCGATTTTTGCTGCTGTCGACATCGAGTGAAAAGGTGGTAAATATTAGAATGGCCGGCCCTGATTATCGTTTCCCCTTCTTAAGCAAACAATAAGCCTGTGTCATTGAACATTGCATATAGAGACTGAAAGGCGTCAACTCCAAAGCTACTTTTACTATTGATGAGATATTGCTATCGTGTGATGAGTGTTCGTTTGATGATATGTACGGAGAGGCTGTCGTTCTTAATGGCCAGGAGAGTAAGTCGATGTTTGAGGCGGGAAAAAGAATTTGATGCTATGTATTTAGGCAAAATTAGAGTGCGTATCACAGAGGCATCCAATCACGTTAACTCTTTCTAAATTAACATATTTGTAGTATTATCCTTATTATTTATACCCATTTAGTTTTTCCACCAGGACTAACCAGTGACTTCCGTTGGAGAATGAGCGACAGCATGACTCTTCAATACACCAGCACTCTCCTCAGTATTCAGGCCAGTGACGTGCAGAGGTCTGGTGATGCTAGAGGCCAGCTCCTTAGTTGTATATCCCTAAGACTCAAGTAGGGGAGCCTACTCTGGTCTCGCACATCAAAACACGGATCCACATTCAGACCTTTGTGTAGGACTGTAGGTCGTTTGTACAACGAAGTTAACAGAGACAATTTCAAATTTCAAAAAACTAAAATTTTTTTATTTCACTCTTTGAGTGGATGCTTTCCTGATAGGGATGCTCAGGGCCATCGCCCCCCTCGCCACCGCTTCTTCTTCTTGTTCGGATGTTCTCGATTCTCCTTTGGACTTCCGGTTCGTTCAGAATTTTCGTTAGGCATTATGGGATTGTTCTAACTATTATAACTACAATCAGTACGACTGTGACGTACAGATTCCATATTTTTTCTTCAGTTCTCTGTCGAGGTCTAGATACATTTTCTTTTTATTCTACTTTCTGTTTTCTTAGAGATCCTTGTTCATAACGATATAAAACCTTTATTTCTGGCCTGAATTTTGGGGAACTGCTTGAAATTCAAAATGCTACAGTATGTTATGGCTTAAAGACATCCAAAGACAGATTCTGATACCATGATTTTTGCGGTTGAATCGTTATTGTTTGCCCAATTCACACTGCATCTTCCTTCGCGCCCACTCATGCATATTTTATGACTCATTCCTGTGATAAACAAAGAATCCCGTTCCATAAATGTCATTATAATTAAACTTAATGATAAAACCAAACTTGTATAAAACAAGAATGACTTACCCGTTAGGATATTGTTTCTCAATGAAAAATCTAAGACACTCATCGGGCAAACAACTACAACAATTTCAGATCGACTAGTATAGCATCTGACAGCCAGTAGTGTCATATAAGCTTAAATGAACACATATAGCACATAATATTCCTATGCTATTCCTATAGAAAGCACAAAGATATTATAGAAAATATTGTAATGACTGGATGCTCGTTTCCGAGTGGCTAGCTTAATCTCAGTTGCAGACTCTTGTAATGTTAGTGTTTCTTCAACACTCACAGAACGGGCCTGTGGTTCATGCTGCAACTATACTGCGTGGACCGAGTGGCCGAGTGGTTAGAACGTTCGCATTCTGACCATGAGACCCGGGTTCGAATCTTACCATAGTCGATTTGTCAGGAAGGAGACTTCCTCATGTTCGATCCCAGCGTGCGGCACATTTAAAAATCATATCACTGGTTAACCCAAGCCTTGTGAGTGAAATTGAGTAGACGGAACCCGATAACTGTGCTAGCACAAAGTCACAAGTCATCGTGGCCAAGGGCTTGAGCGTGTTGGCCTTGTTCAAACACGCTCTTCCCCAGAAATTGTAACTAAGGTCTGCTCAGCATAGTTGCAGTATGGGTGTTGAATAAATACAAATGCGCCTGAGCAAGAGTCTGCAATAGGGATTGGCTAGTCGTCCTAGTAGACGGGTATCCTCGAATACGAGTGGCCAGGTATATATATACTGTGTGGACAGTAGTACAGTTTCTGGGAGACAGGGCACAATCTGGCTTAATCAGTAATTGAACAAGGCTCAAAATCTCGGTCACGATGACTTGTTACTTGTGACATCCGAACAGTTTCGGTTACCCTATTTAATTCAAAAAGACTTTCAGACACTTCCCCCCCCCCCCGAACACCATGATAAGATTCGAACCTATGCGACAATGGTCGGAATGCTAATTTTGGCTGCGGGACGTTTTATGATAAACATTTAACGACTAGTGGAACATTTGTCCCACAAACAATATTTGGTGGACTCATGTGAATACGTGTAAAAATAATAACACTAAACATCAAATTTAAAACAAGTGACAATTAATGCAATGTATTAATACATGAAATGATATTAACGTGAACACAGTTGGAAAGTCAAAGAAAAGATAGAGTTCAAGCCTCAGTGTTTTTCTCTTGTTCTTGTAACGGCATTCACCCGGGGTGGGTTGAGCCGGCTCCAATATTGGAGTTTCATGGGCATTTGGAATTCACAAGCCGTCCCCAACCCTCATGTACAGCACATGAGATTCGATTATAGTGGTGAAGGTTTCGTGCAGGACCATCCACACATTTTGAAGGGCCGATTACAGAGATCTGGTGCACTACGTGCCACAAGGTCCCCAAAAGACCCTCCGCAGGTTTTGAATTCAGAGTTTTCCTTCTTCTAGACCAGTTGCCATCCAAGGCTATAGAACCCAATCTGTCCTGCTATTTACCCATAGCTGGAGGGATAAGAAGAGGATTCACACCTTTCCCAAGGGTATTAGCACGTAAGTGAATGTAATGGATTTGACTGGAATTCGAACTCAGCTCTCCGATTCCTCAATCCAAGCCGCTATCCATTACTCCAACGTGCCTCCTTTACTCCATCGTTCCTCCTTTACTCCACCGTGCCTCCTGGACCAAGGAAACGAACGTTCCCCAGCGGGTGAGGGGTACATTACCTACGTGCGACTACATCTTGGAGCAAGAGGAAGAAAAGAGAAAGAGGAAGAAAATTACTTTTTATAGACTTAAAAAAGCGCCACCCAATGGGTGATTGGCAAAGCCAATGGAGTAACCCATAAATTCAAAACACTCGGCCACGCCCTCCACTATATAACCTTAAATTGCAAAATAACAAGGCAGAACCATAAAAACTAAAATAAAATACATAAAACAACTTTCAGTTGAGGAACTGGTGCATTAAATATATACAATAATTAATAAACACGCAGGCTCAATTTCTTTGATACCACAAGCGGCTTTACATATGTTCTAAGCGATCCGTAAATGAAGTAATCAGATACGTTCAAATATGATTTAAATTTAAAACATGCTGAACAAGACATATACAGAAAAGGTTTCTTGAAATTCAAAATCATAACATAATTCCGATTCTTGAAAATGACTGGGGATGGTGAAAAGCGCTTGAACGGACAATTTTTGCGCAAACTCTAACGACGGTTCTATTACCCTTGGCTGCTTCTACATATGTTACGGGAATCAATGGTAAGCACAGACAGACACGCACAGACATTAGAGGACTGAACTCACTATCCAGTGGTAATTGATCTGTAGCAACATATGTTTACTAACCATTACACCACATCGACACGTATATATATATATATATAACACACGTATGTGTGCACACACATATATATATATATATATATATATATATATATATATATATATATGTGTGTGTGTGTGTGTGTGTGTGTGTGTGTGTGTGTGTGTGTGTGGATATACTAGCCCAATGAAAAAATTCGAGGGAAAAAGGAGAAGAATATTGATTGTATAATAAATGGGCCTTTTGATCAAATTGAAGCATGATGTGAAAAGATGATGAAGACGAGAATTTTCAGACATGCTTGTGTCCGTTCTCAAGGAGAAATAAAAATGAAGTTGGACTTTTGGAGGGAATTTATTTTTATATGACTGATGCAACCTCGTAGTTTGGGGCTATTTGTTTGCGATCATTAGTATTATTGAGGGTTTGTAGATGATTTTTATGGAAACTATATTCATCCTAAATTCCTTTTTAAACCTAAAACATGTGAAATTATTTTAAAATTATTTCTTTACTGTTATACACACACACACACATGCACAAACACACACATACACGCACGCACACACACACACACATATAAATTAGAAAGAGTGAGAGTGCGTGTGTGGTTGAGTTTAGAGGGAAAGGTGGGAACAGCAATTATGATTAAACAGATGTATACACTTAGATTTGTTTCTTATCGCAAAAAAAATCGTTAAAATTTCCTATACTAAACTTTGGTCCACTGTGCCGAAACAAAAAAAATGACAAGATTTTTAACCAATATTTCGAACCTTTTAAAAATTATCAAAAAATATAATAATGAAAACATCGTCTGATCTTTCCGCTTAATAATAACAAAGATTTTAACGATAAAAAAAGTTTGGGTCATTTTTTTCATAATAGTATCCTAATTTTTTAGCTAATCATTGAAGGTAACTAAACAGATGAATAGATAGGATAAGATAGATAGATAGATAGATAGATAGGTTTTCACTGGAGTGAAGTCTATTTCTTTAAATAAAAATCGGATCAATATTTATTTTTCATCTGAAACATCTGTATAATTTCATGATTTTTTACCAAATGAGCCAGGTTCCAGGCGATGTGACATTTCATCTAGCAATAACAGCCAGGAAAGTTCACTTTATCGGCCACTGTACAAATAAAGCCGACATCAAAGACATGTATTTGCAGTTCTGATGGCTACAAAACAAATTGACTTCGTGGTTGATCGGTGATTTTGAAAGTATTTCAACACACACGCATGCACGTAGATAAGACAAACTGAGATAGATAGATAGATAGATAGATAGATAGATAGATAGATAGATAGATAGATGAATAGATATAAATAAAATGAGAAAACTATGAATCTACTGGAAAAGATAAATAGTTAAAGACACACACACATATATGTATACACACACACACACACACACATATATATATATATATATATATATATATATATATATATATATATCAACAGTAGAAGATGAAACGGCTATGGCGAATCCACTGCAGGCAAAAGTGGTTTCCAGATCTTTCCATGACGACTATGGCTGCATTAGTCTCTTCCATGTTTAACTAGCAAATCATCCCAACTTGTCTTTCCATCTTCAGTTTGGTCTTTTCCTACTGAGTTATTTACTTGTAGTCATAATGCAATAATTATTTTTTCCGCTTGCCACCATTTTGTGCTTTTGTCGTTGCTTTAAACAAATTAATGCAAACATCCTGCCACCTTGCTCTCTGTTCAGGGCTCTATCTGCAGCTATTTTATGACAGAGTATGGCTCCTCTTAGATGAGGGTGCCTAAATTGACTATTATTTTGTAATTGAATGGTGAATTTCTCCGCTTGAAAAGGACTGAGATGAAAAAGCGAACTAATATTTGTTATGGTGGTAAAATGAGTTGTTACGTTTTAATACGACCGACAGCAAACATGTTAACTTAAGCGGGTTGCTTTCATCGCATTAGCAGTGGGATTAAATGTAAAACTTATCCAAGTTTCTTCACGCTTTACTACTATCAATTTTTAATGGGATTTTCATTGGTTGACACACACCAGGTAACCAAAAGGTGTGAATAAAAGAATAAAGCATCATGGGAAATAAAATAGAATATTATTAGAGAAAAATCAACACGTATCTCGTAAAGATATTACAAGTGCAAAATGTTAGAATGATAGAAACAATTCGTTGAACACGTATTATATATGACTAGCTTACAACCATTTCAATGTTTCAGTATGCTGAAATGTAGGTACGTAGATATGATAAGACTGATAGATAGATAGATAGATAGATAGATAGATAGATAGATAGATAGATAGATAGATATGAACAGACTGAGCTAGCGAGCTAGCTAGATAGATATAGACAGACTGAGATAGATAGATAGATAGATAGATAGATAGATATGAACAGACTGAAATAGATAGATGGATAGATAGATATGAACAGACTGAAGTAGATAGATAGAAAGATAGATAGATAGATATGAACGGACTGAGATAGATAATGAGTAATGAGTTTAACCACGAATACTGGAGCCTTGTGCTAGATCGTTTTAGTCAATCACTTACTGCCCTCTTTTGAGACATAACAGCTTTCTGTTTCTCGTTCTGACGATAAGTATCTTTTTTGTTTTGACTTTCCTTAAGACAACTTCATTGCTTATGCCATCCGTCCATGGTATTCTCAGTATCCTCCTGCAGAACCACATTTCTCTTGCCTCGTTTTTTTTTCATATGTGAGGAAATTATCCAATAGTCACTGGTATATAAGAGGATTAATACTGAAATCTAATGTATATACCAATAAGTTGTTACGGATTTTTTCCCCTTTCAAAATTTCTGATGATACTAAATAAATAAAGAAATATATTAAATTTATAAAGGTTTTTCTACTTCTTATTTAATCATTATGTTGGATTTAATCTGCATTTTCAACTTTCAATATATATATAAACATATATATATCTATATATATATATATATATATATATATATATATATATATATATATCCTGAATGTTAGCAAATGTATACTTCGTCGGGTCTATGCACTCTCGTATATATATATATATATATATATATATGTGTGTGTGTGTGTGTGTGTGTGTGTGTGTGTGTGTGTGTGTGTGCGTGAGATAGAGAGAATATAGTTTTAAGGTATATTAATAAAATTAAGTTATATTTATGGGTTAAAGTGCTCAATATCAGAGATAGAAGCTTTCCATTTCATTCTTCTAATCAGATTCTCAGTTTTAAAACCAGTTTTTCGAAATGTTCCCGTTTGTTTGTGATGGGAAGGTTTTTTAACGAAATTCCAAAATCGATCTTTTCTATGTTAGAATATTAAATAAATGGAAACAGTGCTCAACCTATGAGAGCGAAATATCCAGGTACAATGAGAATGAATGAGTACGATTCCAACGTTGGTAACATTTCATTTAAAAGAGAGTTCAATACAGAATAGAGTAATATTACTTATTTTAGGATATTATGCCAAAATCTTTATATATTAAATTATATGTCAAAATCGTTACATTACTAAACAAATGTTTGAGAATCTCGTTTTTATCTTAGTACAGAGAATCCGACAGTTGAGAAATTCTATATTGGCAGTACTAAGAATTCTTTCAAGACTAGGTGGTATTAACATATCTTGTCTTTTACCAATACTACTTACAGAAATAATATATCACTTTCTAAATATTTTTGGACTCCTAAGGTGATATGGAAAATTGTAAAAACGGCAAGGACATGTAGATCTTTATATGAACCCTGTTTTCTGTGTTTACATGAGAAACTCGAAATCATCAGAGTTTTTGACAAAAATTCATTATTAAATCAAAGAAGTGAATTAACAGTAAACTGTAAGCATTTTTAATCTTTTACCTTACAATTAAACTTTCGAATTTGATAATGATTTTTCTTATATTTTAGTTGTACTGTGTTGCACTATATATGGCTTATCATTCTATTAGTAAGATTAATCTGGATTTAATATAATATTGTATTAATTTCCTGATAGTATTGGTAACATCTTGTATTGGTTTTTGGTTGCTATTTTTTGACATTGATTGATTTGTTAGTTTTCTTAACATTTTATATGAAGGATATTTAACAGTTGCATATTAATTTACCAAATAATTCTATATGTTTAAATTATTTAATACTTTCTGAAAGAGGCCATCAAGTATTAAAAATCTTTATGTAGGAAATTATTTTGTTGAATTACCTCTCTACCCCACTTTTATTTCTTAGCAAACTGCATTGTCTGGTTTGTATATTTCATATAAGCATATGTATCCGCTCTAAGTTTATGTCTGTCTGCAGTTCTTAATTTTTGCTTCTTTGCTTATTATAAATTTCACGTTATAAATATTTGATTGGTTGATCAAGGTAAAGCCCACAAACCTTATATCCCGCTTTTTTCATAAAAAAGCTTGTACTTTGCTTTTAAATCTAAATAAATCGTTCACTCGACAGTAATTTACAATCGCCTGATGAGATGCATTGATATGCATTGAAACACGACTGCAAGTGTGTAGCGATTATTATTATTATTATTATTAGATAAACGTTATTTTTAGTGGATACTCGTATTTATTAAACAGTGTATTAATTTATTTTCGTCTATAGTCCTGAATATTCGAGAATTCTTATAAGGCCGGGTGATGAACATAAATATACTGTTTATTAAATAAATGCGGCGCCCACTCCAATACGCATATTCACTAAAAATAACGTTTAACTAAAAAAACATCTATCGGATTAATAAGTAAATATGCATATATGGATATATTGAATGTATTTTTATGCAACATTATTTCTTATTACATTTTATTACTATATTAATTTTTATTGGTTACACGTATTTGAGTTGCTATCCTAGATTTTTTTTTCTTAAACAGTGAAATTCATAACAACCAACGTAGATTGAGATTTTCTCCAATAGGAATCGAACCTGTATCCCCTTTCTCATCATGGAAACCACCTCTAGAGCCGAAACGTGCCAAATTACCAATCTGGCCACGGATATTCAATTTACCTATTCAAGGAATGAACTTTTCTCGTTGGGATTTTTACGAATCTCAATTTGCTAATTCCAGATCCGTACTCGAAACATTAACAACAGTCATTTTGGAAAATTGAATAGAATGTTTCTACCTTTTGAAAATTAGCATTCAAAACTTTTTTTTTTTCTTATCTACGTTACAGTCCTGAATATGAACAACAAGATGAGGGAAGCAACAGGTAAAATGATGTCTTACCGACAAAGGTAGATCCGACATCAATGAGGAATACAGACATTGAATTTAGGCTGTGAACAATTCAGTTTAAATCTTGATAATTGAATAAACATATCGCTAGTGATATGCTTGTTATTTCAATCAAAAGAACTCCTTCTTGGTCTCTCTCTCTCTCTCTCTCTCTCTCTATATATATATATATATATATATATATATATATATATATATGTGTGTGTGTATGTATATATATATATATATATATATATATATATATATATATATATATATATAATAAAAAGGCTAAAACACTAGTGGAACATTTATGTATAAGTCTTTTTATTATATCCTTACTCTGTCCTGGACATTGAGTTCTACCTGGATTCTATCCTCTTGGATTTATTTTTTATACAAATATATATGTATGTGCATGTATGTATGTATATATATTTATATATATTTTAGGTATATGATTGCATATGTATGTGTATATTTACCACTAATATTATCTATCTATCTATCTATCTATCTATCTATCTATCTATATATATATATATATATATATATATATATATATATATATATAATCCTAGATAAATCCTAAGGATATATATAGAACATATATATATATATATATATATATATATGATAAAATATATTTTTAAGGTATGCTATAGTTATGGATGAAAGTACTCAATATCAGGGATTGAGCGTACACTACAGCTAAAAGTTTGACGCCACCCTTGGTACTTTTCTTAAATTGACCCCAAAAGTAGTTTGTTTTGTACTTTAAATAAGAGACAATTATTATACATGGTTAAAAAAGTGAAGCATGATTTTTTGTTAGAAATTTTATTATGACAAAAAGAAAAAAAAAAACATTTTATGATTAAATTTTGCTCTCGTCAAAATTTTCTCCTTTAGCCTTGATCACTGCAGCACAAATTTTTGGCATTCGTGGCAAAAGTTTCTTAAAGTATAAGTTTGATAATTTATTCTATTCTTTTTTTCAATGAATCTAGGAGTTCTTTTTCATCCCTTGCTAATTCTGGGAGGGGTTTCAAACTTTTTAACAATAGCGTATGTAAATATAAAAAAGAACATTAAGATAAACACCCAGCGGCAACAGTCTGTTCCATAATTGAACACAATCGTCATAGCTGGACGATTGTGTCTAAGCATGAAACAGACTGTCACCGCTGGGTGTTTACCTCAATCTCGACTTGAAGCGTGAAACAAGGCTAACAAATCAAATACGTGTACCCACTAAAAATAACTTTTATAGTAATAATGTCGGATAAAAAATACGTAATACATACATGCATACAAACATACACACACATATATATATATATATATATATATATATATATATATATATATTAACAACCACAATATATTATGAAATGGATTAAATCCGACAATTATTGAATATATTTTCTGTTTATACGTTATTTTTTAATAGATATTTAAGTAAATGATCTGCTTTTTTTTTTAAATTAAACAGTATTAATTACATTTACCGGCCTGAAGGTTCGTGAAATACAGGTTCAATTCCTGTTGGAGATCGCTAAATTTCTATGGTAAATGTAATTAATACTATTTAATTAAAAGACAAAAAAGGATTTACATAAATAAATTATATCTATAAGAATAACATATACATAGAAACTATATATATATATATATATATATATATATATATATATATATATATATATAAATCATCATCATCAAAACTGTTTCGATTTGAGGTCATGAATTAACAAGTTCTCTCATCTTTAGTGACATTGTTGATTCAACAATATTTTGCCAGCCTTCTCTGTCCTCTGCGAGTTTGCGGATTCATTGCAGAACTTCTTTGATTGTAAACTTCTCCAAAGGAAAAGTTGGATCTTTCTGCCTTGTTCTTTGAATGTTTCGGTTCAGCGTTGTGACTATGGTCGTTCTTCGATGACGAAGTCAGTCTTTTCAAAGTAAAACTCCATGGCTTTGTTAGCTGGACATTCTGGATCCATTTGCAAAATATATCCAAGAAGTTTCCATCTTGCTTTCAAAATGAACGAAGACAAATGTGATTCTTGACATCTGCTCTACAAGTTCTTGTTGGAGATATGATGAGGGTAATTTTTCCCTATCAGAATTCGCAGTTGTTGTCTGTGGAAACTGTCTATCTCCTTAGAAAAATAGTATGACAGATTGGAAAAAAGTTTTTGAGACGCGTTTGATTCGCCAGGATTTCATTGGACTGGGCTTTGGTGACGTTGTCATGTGTTTATACTAAATAAGAGACGCTAGTTGTTTAAAAAATTTGGAAAGAATATTTTTCAAAGTTTTTTTTTATTTTAAAGAATATTTTTTTCATATATCCAAATTCATCTATATTCTTTTTCCTTTTCTCTTCATCACCCATTTTGACAACAGAAAATCTGCCAATAATTGTATGATCCTGGGCGCAAATTCATATATACATATGTGTGTGTGTGTGTGTGTGTGTGTGTGTGTGTGTGTGTGTGTGTGTGTGTGGTCGAAAATACTTCAACAAAATCAGAACGAAAACTGGCCTCACGTTTTCCATTAACTTGAAGTGGAACAACTACATTGAGTCAATAGCTGCATCTATTGCAAGAAAAGTCGGTTCACTGTGTCGTGCCAGAAGTTTTTTCTCGTCAGAGTCCATCTACAAATCTACCATTCCATTTACAAATCTACCATTCGTTCGTGCATTGAATACTACTGTCATATCTGTTCCGGTGCCTCTGCTGTTCATCTCGAGGTTCTCAACAAAATCCAATGTAATCGGTCCTGAATTGAGATCTTGACTTCAGTCACTTTCTCATAGACGTAATGCAGCTTTCCTCTGTCTTTTCTACCAATATTTCCATGGCAACTGTTCTGACGAGCTATCTTCCCTGATGCCCCAACTACATGAATTTAAGCGTGCTACTAGATTGGCATCTAGGTCCCCACTGTTTTACTGTTGAAATAGTTAAATGTAACTGCCACTTCTACTCCAACAGTTTCTTTTCTCTCACTTCCCGACAGTGGAACTCCCTTCCTCTTACTTGCTCCCCTGATAATTGCAATCTAAAAAAAATTTAAATGCAACGTCAATTGCCATCTTCTGTTGCCTTGATCCCCGTTCTTCTTTTATCCTTTCCTCAATTCTCACAGTTTTTTCCCCTCATTTTCACTCTTTGTAACCCCCTGCGTGCTAGTGGCACTCCTGCCTTGCTTGGGATGAAACGCTTTAGAAAAAATTAATTATTGTTGCTTAACACACACACACACGAACAAACAAACAACGATGTTAACATATGACAAGCATGACAGCTATTGTCTCATAACAGTTGTACATGTCAGAGCCAACAGTTTTATATAAACAAGTAGACATGTCTATAATTGTGATGTGTTGATTTGAGTAAATATGAAAAGGCTAAATTTTTATGAGAAGATGGTAAAAAGGCAAGAGTAATTTCGAAAGTACGCATTGGTGCTCATTTTCCAACAAAACATTGGGTAAATGAGATATATTGATATTAGCTGTACAGAAGGAAATAGTTTAACTGGCATTTAATTCTATCTGTCTATCTATTTTGCACTTTCTCTCACCTTCTTGATATATATATATGCACATATACATATATATATATGCCAGCAGTATACATAGACACACACACACACACACACATATATATATATATATATATACTGTATTGCATACGTATATATGTAAAGTACATGCACACACATGTGTATGTGTATGTATATGGACCTTTATATTTTATAAATAAATACATATGTATATATAATTTATGTCATAATTTATACACATACAGATAGATAGATAGATAGATAGATAGATAAAGAACAGAATTAGATAAATAAAAAACAGGATAGATAGATAGATAGATAGATAGATAGATAGATAGATAGATAGATAGATATGTATTTATTTATGTATGTACACATTATGCCTGTTAGTGTCATCGAATATTGATTGTTCTCTGATGTAAACTTGAAAGAAAACTGACTTCTCTCGTTACTGTTCTTTTCCCTCATCCTTTTTTTTTTTTTTTTGCCGGAAGTGCTAACACAGCAACCTTTGCACAACAAAAGCCCCACACATCCGGTGCCTGCGTTTCCCAGTGAGATGTCTTCCGAAATTCTACCATCCACCCGCCCCCCGTCGAAGGATTCATTTGCGCGCATTTATCATGTCATTGCGACACGCCGTTCTGCACAGTATCAAAGAGATTTTCATTAACATTCCACGCTCATTCCAACCAAAAGAAATTATTTACTTGTAAAATCTCACAAATGCAAAGTAAGTTCTTCCCAACCGGCAAAAATACAGTTAATATATCATTGACATTGTTAAATAAAAATTCGATTAACATTACAAATGGGGCCAAATGCCTTATCTATAGGCGGCTAACGAATCGAGATTGCAAAGAAAATACAGAGCTTCCAAACATACGAATATGGATGAAAATGGTCGGTTTGACCGAAAGGAAATTAAATTGACAAAAATGCGACTGCATCTTTTGCGTAACTTTCTAGTCAAAATATAGGTCCAGCGTTGTCCTGGCTAGATATATGTAACGGTCTATCTGAGAGATAGATAGATAGAGAGAGAGAGAGAGAGAGTGTGAAACCTAGTGTGTGTGTGTGTGTGTGTGTGTGCGTGTGTGTGTGCGTCTTCTCAGCAACAAACTTCTGGTCTTGTTCGCTTAATAATTCACAGTGAATTACATGCGGAAAAGGAAAATATTCAGAGTTTTTGATTATTTACAGAAGAAAGAAAGAAAGAAAGAAAGAAAGAAAGAAAGAAAGAAAGAAAGAAAGAAAGAAAGTGTCAACTCGAAAACGGAAGTAAAAAACAAAGAAATCATCCAGAACAAAAGCAGCCAGAAATTCGCCTGGAATGAAAACAAAATGGCTGCCCTCGCAACTAATAATAACGTCGAAGCGATTTCCCATCGGAGAAGATTCTTTCACGCCAATTTTCCGAAAGAAAAGGACAAGAAATGAAGAAGCTGCTTCCAAAAGATTGAGTCCTGAATGGACGGCAGACGAGTGTAAATTGCTATCCACCAAAAATGGACGAACCAGAGAAAGTAACCGACTTTGATGTTGCAAAGAATTTGGTGAAGTGTGAGTAATTTGGCGATTTTCGAACAAGAACGGCTGATTGCATCTGTCGCTTGAATAGCATTCTACGGAATACAAGGAATGGTATGGAAATTTGGCAGCCAGCTTTGGCACCGAAATAAGGACTTGCTTCTAGCGGGTATAAACTTGTTGGAAACATGTACTTTCCGGATGTAGTTATGTGGTAAGGGTGGAAATTGAGAGTTTGACTTTGTTGTTTACACCAACCTTAAGCAAAGACAAATTTTAATTATACACGACAAGAATATTGCATCTTTTTACATTTTACTATTAATATTATAGTTGTAAAATCCACAACATCAATCACAATCATGTATCATAAATCGATATTTGTAAAAAAAACAAACAAAATAGTTTTTTCTTTTTAGATATTACACTGGATCTGCAGAAAATATACAAACTTTAGTAGAAATAATCATCGTTAACGCCTTCAGTGACATCAGTTTTTTTGCTTTGTCGGCCAATAATAGAACTCAATTGCATCACTAGGAAATAAATAGTTGCCCCAACAATAGTTGTTCCAGTTGAGCTGATGAGAAAATGAAGACAAAGTGCAAATTTCCAAAAAGGGACGATAAATAATTAACGTCTTTTGCCGCTGAAAGGAGTACGAATGCTATTTTTGAAAATCAAATTTAAATTTCGTCTAAGGATTGGGTAATTGCTTATTTTGATGACGGGAATCTTTGAAGCGTCTTTGACATTTCCTCAAATCAATATTGACGGATCAATTATAAAACTGTGATATGTTGTTTACAACCAAAAGAAAATTAGTTGAATTTACTAAATCAAACGTCATTTCCTTCTTTCTCGACTCAGAAAAAAAAAACGCATTTTGGGGCAAGAAAACTAATGCCAATGAAAAATGGATCTTTGACCAGGACCCACCCAAATAATTAATGTTAGGTCCCACATTGCTTTCAATATTTTAATCAAAATGGAATCTTCTGAGGGGAAAAAAGCTCTTCTCTGTGATTGGTAAGATTAAAACGGATTTCTTTATTAGAAATTAATGAAACCTAACTAAACTGCTACTGTGAAATGCAACAGTGAGAAACTGACGCATTGGAAGGAAAACGAGATTTTTCTGTGCAAGGATGTCGACTGGTGATTTTTATGCATAGAAAGACCGTCCCAGCGTCGCTTTAAATTATCGTGGAACTGTAATATGAAGTTATCTCATATGTGGTATAGGAAGTTTTCCGCCATCATGGAAGTGGTATAAGAATATTTTGATCACAGATGTTTAGGTAGTGAAACGTTTAAATCTTCAGGACAAGAAATCGTCGAGCCGAGTTCGAATTCCCGTCCAGTTCGTTACATTTACTTTCGCACAAATACACTTTGGAAAGGCATGAACTCATCTCCTTTTCCTTTACCTGTGAATTAAATAGCAGTGAAAACTGGGCATTCTAGTTTTGGTTGGTTTGGAAAAGTACTTTAAATTCAAAACCGTGTTGGATGTTAATTAAACCCAGACTGAGTAAAACTTAATTAAACCAGGAGTAAACCTTAAATTTAGCTCTGTTGCATATGGAGTGAAGTGGGAGGTACGACAGGCAAAAGCAAACTTCTGCTCTCGTCCATTTTCTCCTCCTGTCGAGAGTATATTTAAATTTTAACTGAAACCTGGTTAGAAAAATAATTTTCTAGCAAGATGAGATTTGCCGCACTTATACCACTGGCTATATAACCCTGGCGAGGTGCATATTATACAATCATTGAAAAAATTATGGAGTTCACAATTAAATGTGACGCGGGGATCTGGACATTACGACTGAAGTCGTATAAAAACATTTGATGGCAAAATAATTATGCAATGGAAAAAAAAAAAATTGGCCTAGATATTAAATATTTCATGAATCCAGCTCCCTCTACGTATAAATGAAATACAAGCGTGTGAAATTGTGAAATAAAACGCAACGTTATTATTAGTTTTGAAGATTTATTTTTTACTTCTTTTTTTATTTCATTTTTCCAAATTAGTTCATCAGACGCTAAAACGGAAAAACGATAGGATTAAAATGACCTGCCTTTTTAAAAAGAATGATATGAATTGTATGCATACAAAATGCATTGAAAGGGCATTTTACTAGACGAATAGATTGGAAAGGAAATTTAAATGCATTAGAAAAGTAATACATTAAAATGAACAAGTATATATTCCACTGTGAAATCATTGATTCCTTTTACCTGGCATTATTAATTCTTTTGACAATATTACTATATTTTCAATTCGGATTTTGTTTTTTAATACTTTTCTATGAATTTTTTCTTTGATATTGTCAGACACAAAAATTCTTTCAATGCATGATTTTAACTTTTACGTTTTTGTTCCATCCGCACCAGACTTGAAAAGATTAGAAATGAAAATTCATTCTTATGTCTATATCTATGCTGTTAAAGAACAAAATATTTGCTTCCAAAAGTTTGAAATATTTTTGTCCTAAAATCCTATTTGGTTTGGGACAAAAACAACCAATAAAACAAGAGCAAAATGTTTTTAAGAAGACATTGCAAACTTCCTCATATCGACTGAAATCGTTTCAAATAAACAATTCAGTGCAACCTCGGTTCTCGAACGTCTCACATATCGAACAAATTGGTTTTCGAACAGAAAATTCGAGATGAAAATGCCTCGGTTATTGAACAAATTTTCGGTTCTCGAACAACATTTCCGAACCGAGTTAACCCGAACGGAATCATTTCTGAGTCGACCACCATGTTGTATACATTCATGTGTTGTGTTGTACTTTTCTTTTCCAATTTTATTATACTGTGACTTTTTTTTTCTACATTGATTCCTATTGAAAAAATAGTTTCGGTTTACGAACATTTCGGGTTACGAACGGCCTTCCACTGTATTTAAATTTTAACTAAACGCTTAATCAAAAACCTACTTCCCTGACGGCAGTCGAAATCATAGTTCACAAACACACCACATCTTAGTTGAGAAGATAATATTTTACTATAGATGTATATTATGCAATTCACCAGGCCTACAAACGGCTTTGCATTGAGAGTTTTCCTTCTCCTAGACTGATTGCCAGCCACGGTTAGAGAACACAGTCTCTCTTGATATTTAACCAATAGCTGTGAGGAAAGGAGATGGATTTATACAATTCCAAAGGTTATTTGTGCGAAAGTGAATCTAATGAACTTTTTTTTTTTTCAATCGTTTCACCCCAAGCAAGGCGGGAAGCCACTAGGACGCAAGGGGTTGCAGAAAATTTGAGCAAGATCAGATAGGGAGTGATAGAAGAAAGGATGAGGAGAAGAGAGTAGGGATAGCTCAAGGCAACTGGAGATACAGACGCCAGAGAGAGAGAGAGAGAGAAAGAGACTACTGGGAACCCTTCCTAAACAAGAAACAAGGGGTAAGCCTCTACTCATGTCCAAGAGAAGAGGGAGGAGTTGTTGACCGGGCGGTAGGAAAGCCTACCTACTCCCCATTACATATAACACATACAACAACAACAAAACAGAGGGAACGATGATAGGGGAGGTAATTTTCAAAGAGTCCTGGCTGTCACTTGCATTTACCCTTTCGCAACATTAAGTTTTAACTTAGTATAAGTTCCATTGTCTATTCTATAAAGAAATTGATGAAAATAAGAATATCTGGAATTATTGCTATGTCATAATAAATGCCCCAACATACGTGACAGCGAGTGTTAGTCCGCTTTCTTCCTCATGATAACAAGTGAATGTACAGCTTACCTTAAGTCCAAGCATCGACCCGGTGGTGGGGGGATCAACGGCCAATCCACCGCCCTCACCAAATAGTGGGCTTGGGAGACATGCTTTCAATAAAAATTAAGAACAACAGGAGAAAGAACGGCGAAAACAATTCCAAGTTCAGAAAATTTATCAAGCAAGAATAGTCGGCCACTAAAACTCAACCTGAAATCGAACTTGGTTCGTCAATTTCTCATTCCGTGCTGCTAACCTCTGCACATCCTTAATAAAAAATCAGACACGTGGAATTCAGTGTAAAAAAACGAAAGAAGATTGCATTAATCATATGTAACTATAAGAAGCTGATTTGCATTTGTAGCATTACATTGTGTATAAGGATCAGCGAAGATAAGTATAATTGCTGTATGCGGAGGAAATGTATAAACATTATTCAATATAACACTATCAACTCGAGAAGACAATGGTGCGAATTTCTATGTACAGCATTGTTCTAACATATCATGGCTTTCTCTAATATAGGTATTTTCGATGAACCCATGTCGCTACCTAATATGGCACAAGATTTGTTTGAAAAAAGTTTTAACGGCAATATAGTGCAAAAATTTGCCCAAGTGCGCTTGGCACTTCTCCTTTTGGGGACGTCTCAGGCACCGGGCAATAAACTGTGAAGTCCCATAAAATTGTTAGAGGTCCTATCTCTGTAACGGGATCTGTGTGGTGTTCATATAATTTTCTTGCAGTTTCTTTTCCGTAAAAGTTGCAGATTTTCCAATGCAGATACTGACCCACTCTATCATGCCAGGATTTATATTCAGGGGGTTGCCAATACTGGGCAACCCGATACAAGATAGTCAATTTTTTCTGGATATTTATCAAAGACTCTGTACTTTGGGCCAGCACAATATTTCAGTATATGTTCTTGGCAATTTCTCGTTAGCAAGCATTAGTTCTGTGAAGCAAGATTATTATTATTACCATTATTAATTTGTTCGAGAATTGATAGCACTTCCTTAGAGGCAAAAACATCTCCAACAAAGTTGAAATTGAAGAAGCCTCTAATGATTTTATCGCATATTTAGTGGCGAGGAACGCGATGGGGCAACAAGAAAAGCTAGAGACATTGTCTTTGTACCATACTTGAGAAAGTTTCGCAATAGCTCCACGATAAGGCAAGTTGACGGATCAAAGTCAGCATTTACAAACGAAGTCCGGCATCACTACTTTTACAGGTGCGAGGAAAACTTAAATTAAATTTCCTAGTACTTTCTACATTGACGAAATTTTAATTACGAGCACAAAAGAATGGACGGGAGGCAGCGAGAAGAAAAGGCAAGATGAGGGTAGAGGCAGTGGAAGATGGTTAGACAAGGAAAAAGAAGGTATGTAAGAGGGAAACAGATATAAAGAATAAGGGAGAACTGGTAGAAAGAAAGAAAGAAAGAAAGAAAGAAAGAAAGAAAGAAAGAAAGAAAGAAAGAAAGAAAGAAAGAAAAAGTGTATGGCTGAGAAAAATAGAACAAATAAAGGAAGAAAGAATAAGAAAAATACGGAAGAAAGAAAGAAAGAAAGAAAGAAAGAAAGAAAGAAAGAAAGAAAGAAAGAAACAAACAAACAAACAAACAAAAAAAAAACAAACAAATCTAGCAAAAAAGTGATTGATTTAGAAAAATAGCACAAATAAAGGAAGAAAGAATAAGAAAGAAAGAAAGTTAGGGACTTAGAAAAATAGAGCAAAGAAAGAAAGAAAGCTACCATGAAAGTGTTTTAAAAAAATAGAGCAAATAAAGGAAGAAAGAATGGGAGAAAAAGAAAGAAAGAAAGAAAGAAAGAAAGAAAGAAAGAAAGAAAGAAAGAAAGAAAGCTAGCAAGAAAGTGAGTGATTTAGAAAAATAGAGCAAATAATTAAAGAAAAAAATGACAGAGAAAAAGACAGAAAGAAAGAAGGGAAAGAAAGAAAGTTGATCCAAAGTTGTAAAGTGATACAACAATTGGAAAGTTTATTTGCATTAAAGGCTGTAAGTTGTGAATGGGTGAGTGTATGTAGAATTGTGTATGGAGCATCTTTTAATCATTCATTCGTTAAACGTGAACAAAGAGAATACAAATGACTCTGACACGTTCCTTGTCATTGCTCGAAGGACTGACGGGGCATGCGCACTTGTTATTGAAAAATGAACGCGTCGAAAGAAACAAATGGTACGTAAGTGGGTGATGAGGGGGTGCGTGCTGAGTAGAGTGAGGGTCAAATGCGTGGCTGAATCCACAAGAACAGCTGTCTCGATATATAAGATTATAACTGTAAACATGGATCTGTATACGCGCATTACAAAATATATTTGAACAGATAGGAAGGAAATAAAGAAAGATTTGGTTCATTTGTTTTTTGCAGCTTATCAACCTTGTACAGGTTATTTAAAGCCAGAAAATATTTTTTAGATTGTAAGAATGTTTTTAGAGATATTAATGACTTACTGATACAAGTCCTACTAATTAACGCATAGCTTGGGGGAAGAGGTGGATTCATGCCTTTCCCAATGGCATTTGCCCGTAAATGAATATAAAGAACCCAATTGGAATTGGAACTAGGCCAGACTCGACGTTGCTTAACTTTAATGATCGTATGAAAAACGGTGTTTCAACGTAAGCCAAAGGAAGGAAGGAACAATTTTTGAAAGAGAAATAGGTTGGGATACTTTGTATATATAATCTTTTTCTTTTGCTCTGGTTAAATAGTGTATAATAAGATAGAAGTTTGTGTTGTGCTAATTATTCAAATAAAATAAAATATTTATATTCAAAATACTGACTTTATTTGGGTTTGAACGCTAACCACTTACGCCTGGAGCAAAGCATTATTCCCACTTTCAGGAACGAGTTTCACGGATATATAATTATTTCCAGACAATTTGATGACAACAGATCTGGGATTATCTGTAATAAGTTTCTTTTTATTAAGTCTGTCCTGAAATCCAGCGTTTAAAATCTAACCGCATGTTTTTATTCAACCAAAGATCAATGACACCGATACAAATTTGTTAATATATTCCGCTGATCCAATCGGCTTTCATTAAGGGTGTATAAGAATTGTACTGCGCCAATTTTTAAGGTTGTGAAGGAAATTCATCAATGTTATTAGCATTGTTTTCTAGCCACAGAAATAATTTTACTGGTGACTTTCTGAATAAAATTGTTATATGTATTTCCGAGGTAGGATCAATTAGTCTGTAGCCTGATACATTGTTAGCAATTGAATGAAGTGCGTTGACAAGGAAAGAGATTATGTTTAAAAAAATAAATGTTTGTTGTTTAAGCTAAAAGCTTCTCTGCAACTAGGCTACTGATTTATTGATGCACCTATGTTGACATTTGCTCTTTTTAGGCCCCGACAGGAAAGTTTCGATGAAATGATGTTTGGATATATGAATAATGTAATATTTATTAGCACATAGTGTGGAATCAGCGATTCAAATTCCAGCTTAGCCAGCTGCATTCACTTTCACACTAATCTTCTTGAGAAAATCAAGACTCTACTTCTTCTTTGTCCCCACCTACCTATAGGTTACATATCAATGACGACTGGATGCTCTACACTGCGTGCCAAATTATTATCGAGATAACTTTTTTTTCTAATATTTCAAAAACCGTCCAATCAATTCACACAAAATTTTCACTCACACAATGTTAGCAACACTGACCTGCGCAATCACTGAAATTTTCGTACTGATATGCGCAATGTAAACAAACTGGCGCCATATTTGTTATCAGTACGGTTTTTAGCTTACACAACAAACATTTATTTTTTTTTCCAATGTTTTTCCAATGATACCACCCCAGATCATTATGCCTCCACCGCCTTGTTAGCGTCGCAAACGCTGATGGCGATTCTGTCCATTCATTACCCAGCCTTTGCACCATCTATCTGGCCCATCAAGTGTTGCTCGAGTTTCGTCTGTGAACAAAACTTTAGAGAAGTCAATTTTCATATTGTCCTCGGCCCATTTCAATCAATTTTGAATGTGATTTCTCGTCAACAGAGGCTTCGATACAGGTTTGACTGTTGTTGCTATTTCCCTCAGATACCGACACCGAGTACTTTTAGACACAGTAGGATCCCCAATGCGATTGAAAAGCTCTTGACTGGTAAGTCCAGGGTTCTTTGTGGCCTTTCGTTTAAGTCGTGACATGAGACGACGTGAAATAACCCTCGGCTTGCCTTTATCTGCCCTTTTGCGTACTTGTGTAAGGTTGGTGGTGAACTTTTTCACTGTTTGATGACACCTCCCTATCATTTTAGAAATTTCTAGGGTAGATTTACCTTTTGAGAGTTCTGAGATAATAGTTTTCTTTTCAGCATCACTTAAACTGCTTTTGCGGCCCATCTTTTGACTAAATTCTTACACTTTTCTAATAATTTGGCACGCACAAATCACCGTGTTTATAACAAATATGGCGCCAGTTTGTTTAATTTGCGCATATCAGTAAAAGATTTCAGTGATTGCGCAGGTCAGTGTTGCAAGCATTGTGTGGAAATTTTGTGTGAATTGATTGGACGGTTTTTGAAATATTAGAAAAAAGTTACCTCGATAATAATTTGGAACGCAGTGAATAGACTTCTAAAAAAAGGAAAATTCTGTTGTATAAAATAAAAGTTTTTTTTACCGTTAGGCCACACATTTATTGATATATCTATGTTAATATGAATCTGTATGATTGCTTTTATACAGAGTGAAGGAAAGCAAGAAGAAAGGACTAAACATCAGTTGTAAGAAGACGGAATGCATGGTTGTTAGCAAAAGGAAAAATCAAACATGCAAATTACAAATTGGAGATAGCGAAATCAAACAGGTGTAACAGTTTAGATTATCTGGGAAGCGTATTAACAGAGGTCAGAAAGTGTGCTATGGAAATCTGAAGGTGTATTTGTATAAAGAAAGATGCCTTCCAAAAGCTTAGCAACGTATTAAGAAACGGAAAAATATCATTAGAAATGAGTACTGAAAGGTTATCTAATATCAGTCCTCCTATATAGCAGTGAATGCCGAACTATCTCTTCAGAGATGAAGAAGAGACTTGAAGTAACAGAAACAAATAAAAGAGTACTGAACTGCTATCTAATATCAGTCCTTCTATATTGCAGTGAATACTGGACAATCTCTTCAGAGACGAAGGGACTTGAAGCAAGAGAAACAAGGAAAAGAATACTGAACTGTTATCTAATATCAGTCCTCCTATATGGCAGTGCATGCTGGACTATCTCTTCAGAAATAAAGAAGAGACTTGAAGCAAGAGAAAGAAGGGAAAGAGTACTGAACTGTTATCTAATATCAGTTCTCCTGTATGGCAGTGAATGCTGCACTATCTCTTCAGCGATGAAGAAGAGACTTGAAGCAAAAGGTATGTGGTTCTACAGAAAGGTACTGAGAATACCATGGATCGAACATGTGAACAACGACGTTCTGGAGACAATGACAACAAGAAGGACACTTTTCTTTAACACCGGAAAGGGATATTTGAAATTTTTGTAGCCCATAATGAGGACAGAGAGTTTTGAAAAGTATATTCAAAGGAAAGATTGAGTGAATGTATGGTGGAGTAGGGTTTGGAGGTGATGTTATTAAGAGGAAATTCTGGAGAGCCCTGATCACCAACGGGCTGAAGGGATACGGCACATATTTGAAGAAGAATGTATCCGTCCCGTTTTGTAGAAGCCATGTACAGAAATTACTTGTGTATAAGTAGATTTTTTTAGTTTTTATCCAAGCAACTGGAGAGGTGGTATACGAAGTTGAAATTGTATTCATCTTGTCTTTTTTATTATCTGATTGGATCATCTGATTTTTAATCATAAAATTTCATAGAATAGTTATTCAGACATTAAAGTATGTATACTGTTTTCTATGACTTTATACCATCATTCTCCTCAACTGTATTCCGCTATAAAAATATAGATTATGGTTTTGATTTGATAAATGATATGACAAAGTTTTCAATATCTCCAATTTACTGAAATTTGTGTTTCTCTACATTCCTCCCTTTTTTCTAGATTTGGTAACTGTTCAAGTTTAACATTTTTTTTCAAATCATTTCACCCCAAGCAAAGCAATAAAGCCACTAAGACATATGAGGTTACTTAGTGTGAAAGAATATGAGGAAAAGAAAACTGTTATTAAGGAGAGAGAACAACGAATGAACAAGAATAAAGAAGAAAGAAGATAACAGCTGACATTGCATTAAAATTTTTGAAGATCAAAGTTTGTTTGGAAAGCAAGGAGCCGGAAGAGAGTTCCACAAGAGAGAAGCGCAGAAGAAGAACGTCTAGCTTTTTAAACTGTAAAAAGATGATACCTTACCGACAATCTAGTACGGTGCTTAAATTCGTCGAAGTAAGAAAGCATAAACCTCATCAGAACAATTACTGTATTTATGAAAAGGCACAAGGGAGCTACGTTACAGCGGTGGGAGAGTGACTAAAGCCGAGATGTCAGGTCAGAACCAATAACATTGCAGATTCTTTTTGGATTTTATCTAGAATTTCTAAATACATAGAAGAAGCACCTGACCAGGTGTGATAGCAATATTCAATGAAAGGGCAAATAGTAGACTTATAAAGTTGCAAAATAGATGCTGATGAGATAAATTGTCTAGCTTACAGTGTGTAAACGGGAAATAGCAGGAGTGGTCATCAATCGTTGAAGAACTAAGTCAAGAAAACAGACAGAGAAGAATATTGAAGAATAAGAGAACTGAAAGAATCAGCACACATTTTAGACACAGAACTTCTAATCTTCTAATCTTCTAATCTTCTAATCTTCTAATCTTCAATACTAGATTGTCCAAGAGAAACAAAGCTTACACAGTGGCTCCAAAACTTTTTTCTTTGGGTTGCATTTTCGGAATGAAAGTTTGCTCGCAACCTCACCAAATTTTATGTGATAAAAAGTACATTGAAAAATAAAAATAAAAAAAAACAGAGAGAGGGTTAAAGCGCGATAACCACAGATTCGAAGTCAGAACATTATCATTGATAACTCTCTCCTCTAATTTGCGGAGCCTAGTTAATATATTCTTAATACTTGATATAATGCAAAAATATCCCAATGATAAAATCGGTCAATAATTATTTATAACTATTTATACTGATTACCATGCATGCAATTACAAGTAATCCATAATAATATTTTAAATTTTGAAATCATATTTATTTTTGGCATATGAATGTTTTGAAACTGTTTCTAAATCTTTGTCTTTCAATAATTCTGCCTCGCCTGCTACCCTCTGCCACCGCACATATGAAATGTGCCACAGCGATTGGGAGCTAATGGCTTTGTGGATTAAAGTGTTGGCTCAAACGTATAGTAAGAAGCCATCGAATCGAAATGATTTGAAAAGATTTGGCATAAAAAATGGTCGAAAATACTAGTCAAAAGGTGTAGAAATGGCCTCAACAAGTTTTAGGGGAAAATCCGGCATTTAATTAAATTAACAACCCGAAATTAATTATATATTTATAAAAATAAATACAAAATCAGGAATAAATTATAGTAATGGCGATATTAACCGTTTTCTTATAAGGAAACATTCGACATTCATTGATCGAGCAGCTAGTACCATTCAAAACAATTTTCCAGCAAATCGGTCTCTCGGGTCCAATAACTGTTATCGCGCTTT
Organism: Acanthosepion pharaonis; assembly: GCA_903632075.3. Lineage (NCBI taxonomy): Eukaryota > Metazoa > Mollusca > Cephalopoda > Sepiida > Sepiidae > Acanthosepion > Acanthosepion pharaonis. The sequence continues at coordinate 816,162 of CAHIKZ030005201.1, read as the reverse complement.
CCAGTATTGAAGTAGGTTTCCTTCCTGCCCTTTTGTTTGAAGTAGTGTAGAAAGTCAACATCTTCATTATTTTCTCTTCTAGTTACATGTACTATCCATTTCAGTTGTTGCAGTTGCTGAAAGTACTCAAGGTATGGGGTTTCTGTTATTTGCTACAGTCCTTTTGTTTGATTCTGTAATGCCAGTCTACAAGGTTTGAAGATGGATGGTTCTCACTGGGACCTAGAGGTATCATTTGCTTAAAACCATTTTAATTATTGATCTGAGAAATCAGTTGTATACAGATGACAGCTTGTATATTTCTGAATGAGTTTGGGGTTAACCAAGATGTCCTTTTTCATTTGACTCCCAGCCTCCGAGCGCTGCGGTTGTTTGTTACTCCTGCGTAGGAGGCCGCAACTGGCAGAAATGAGTTTGGAAAAAGTGGAATTAAAGTTTTGATTCGCTACTGTTACAAGTGCAGACTTTCTACAAGAGCTGCTGTGAATGAAATTTGTGATACTGAAGGCGAAGGCAGAGTTAACCAGTCAAAGAATCTCGAGATGATACAGACGTTTGAACACCGGAGATCTTACCCTTGACGATCAACCACGTTGCAGCCGACCTTCAGCCTTTGATAACGAGGCTTTAATGGCAGCATTGAAAGTGGAATCTTCTGTAAGCATTCGCGAATCATTTGAAAGTTGTTGGAATGTCACCCATCATACTGTGCTGAACCGATTAAGTGAGTCAGGCCTTTCTGGCCCAGGAATAGACAACTCAAGCCCGCCAATTGAGCGCCAGGACAACTCAGAACTGAGACAACCGATTAAGTGAGTCAGGCCTTTCTGGCCCGGGAAGGGACAACTCAAGCCCGCCAATTGAGCGCCAGGACAACTCAGAACTGAGACAACCGATTAAGTGAGTCAGGCCTTTCTGGCCCGGGAAGGGACAACTCAAGCCCGCCAAATGAGCCCCAGGACAACTCAGAACTGAGACAACTCTGGACTGAGACAACTCAGCACCAGAAAAACATATCTTTTTTTTTATAACCGAATAAAAGTAATTTATCAAGGATTAAAACTTTAATTAATGAATATTTTCTTTAAATAAGACATTTAAAAAAGAATTATGTAAAATATGAAGATTTTTGTTTTCAAAGTAAATCGTAAATTATTAAATTATTTTTTTATAAAAAATATTTGAAGCCGTCGATTTCCTTTATTAAAAATAATTAAAACAAAAAACTGCTTCATTTTGTCTTGCATTTTTAGATTTACTTTAATAATTAAAAACCAGTGTGTTTTGTTGAATTATTTTTATATGTCAATTTACTTTATTAAAAAATACATTTCTTTACTAAAATATTATTAAAAATAATTAAAAACAAAAAAACTGGTTCATATTTTACATAATGCCTTTTCAGATGCCTTATTTAAAGGAAAATATTCTCTAATTAAGGTTTTAATCCTTAATAAATTACTCCTATTATAAAAAAGTTATGTCTTTTTCTGGTGCTGAGTTGTCTCGGTTTTGAGTTGTCCCGGTGTTGAGTCGGTGGTGTTGAGTCGGCGGTGTTGAGTTGTCCTGCACTCTTTCTGGCCAACCTAAAACATTTGATGAAATCAACTACAGACTGATTAATCCGAAAGAAATAAAGAAAATAATCACGAGATTGTATGTCCAACTGTAATTCTCTTGTCAATACGAACAAGTAAAAGATGAAAATTCCAGATCAAAACTCAGCAAATTAAGTATCAGGTTATCGACTTCTTGATTCACCATGATCATTTTAAACGCTACAAGGTTTTACTAATTAATTTATATCGGGTATAACATTGAATTTTTTTTTACAAAATGTGTATTTCCAGTTCAGCGGTATTGTAATGTTTGTCGAACTAAGTAGAATTACAAATGGGTTGTTGGTGCATCCATATCACGTGGAAACACTGGTTCTCATCCGATATCTAAAGTTAAGCAGCGTTGAACCTGGTCAGTATGTAGATCGGTGACTGCTGGGAATACCAGGTGCTGTAAGTTTGAATGTGCGGGTGGTGTAATGAATAAAGGCACGAAATAAGAAATCGGAGAACCGAGTTCAAATTCCAGTACTTACGCGCAAATACCTTTAGAAAAGGTATGAATCCACCTCTGCTCCTTCCAGCTATGGGTTAAATAGTAAAAATTATCTAAAAAATCATTATCTTCAAAATATTCTTACAATCCAAAATATGTTTCGGCTTCAAATAATCTCAAAGAGTTGATAAACCGTAAGAATAAATCAAACAATCAATTAAAGGTGAAAAAACTGTGCATCAATCCAACCAACTAATTGTCAAGCTCATGTGAATAAAGTCTTACAACTAAAAGAAACTTTAACTCCTGACACCCTCTATGTCGTAGGTCCGTATTTGTGTTAATTTATATCAGGTCTATAAATCAGTCTTTTTGCTATTTTTTGATTTCCTCTTAAACATCCGGGATTTTATGACCGACACACCTTAGGAACGACGTCTTGTTGTAATTATATTTGTACTGGGATGTCCGGGTAACCTAGCGGTTAATGACATGGATGTGTGGAATCCATTTCGGTCTACTTTTGCACCTTTGTTTTGGAAAAGGCAAGGTCTCATTTTTTCAAGTTTTGAAGGTAATGAAGTAGACAGGGCTCTCGAACGTTGCTAAGGTAACTCATCTAGGAAAAAGACTGAATTGAGAATAGTGGAGTCGGCAACTGGAAAACATTTTCACTATTTTTCCATCTTTTCCAAGACGCCATGACAATTCACAGATAATAAAGAAAAGGAATGAATGGAGTGTCATCATTACCTAATTCCTGAAGAATCATGGCATTTTGAAATAAAATGTATTATAGTATATTTCGTGTCATTGTTCTATCGACATTTTAATTTTGTTTTAGATTGTCTCTAGTTTTCTTTTGCCGTCTTTCTATGCTTCTCTCCTTTTTTCATTAGCGACCTTTACTTCATCCTTTTTTTTTTCTTCACTTCTTTCTTCTTCCTTTAATTTCTTTTTTCTTCACATTTTCTTTTTTACGATTTCACCTGCCATTTTCTTTTTTTTATCTTTCGCGACGTCTTATTCTTTTTCTCTCAAATGTTTTGTATTTTTCGTCTTCTTTTTGATTATATTGTTCTTTCCTTCTTTTTTTTGCCTTTCCCATTCTTCATTCTATTTCATTCTCTTCCTCTTTCTCTTTCATATATTTTCATTTCTTCTCTGTTCTTCTGTTTACCGTTTCCCTTCCGTTTCCTCTTCATCTATCTTTCCCACATTCCTATCTTTCTATTCTCTCTCTCTCTCTCTTCTCTCCCCTCTGTCCCTATATCTTCCTCCTCCCTTATCTTTCCTTATAACTCTATCTTCTCACACTTCCAAGCGCCAGCTTAATCAAAAATATGAAAGATCAGAAAACACGAGATCAAATAAAAATGACAACACCCTCTTAATTTCACACCCCCGAATCAGAAAGATATTTCTCTTATTTCGGTCTGTCTTCGATTACCAAGTACCGATTCACCTCCCGCCAGTTTGAAGTTCCTCACCATTCTTTTCCTTATTGATATCGGCAATGTCTTCCTTCAGATTAGCAGCAGCAGCAGCAGCTAACCATTCGGTGTCATTTCGATTACAATCCTCATTTATTTTAAAGTCGTCTTAACAAAATTTCTTGACGTACCAATTCTTCGACGACAGTCCGACTTCCGATAACATAAAAAAAACGCGCTAGTCTAAAAAACACTTTCTGATCGCTAAAAGGTAACGTCACTTATATTGTCTGTATAAAGTAAGAGGACATTTTCGCTGTCAGCTGCATAATTATAGAAACTCCATTTGAAATCGCTAAATGCTTCAAGTCTATCGGGGATGCGGGTAAGAAAATATTTTAATGAATATATTTTATCCTCAGCTCCATCCCATCAACGATTTTTTAACAAAGGTCTTTTCACTGGCATACCGTAGAAGAAAGCTCAATTATATCATTGATTTGTTTCTTGATCCTAATACCATGTAACCATATACGACCTGACTCATGTTAGATAGCAGATATCCACTGTTAATTCCTCTTGCTCTAATGATACCCGGAAGAATCAAAAATGATATGCCGTCGTTTTTCTAAACTAACAATTCTAACAAAACAAGTCCGTATTTGCCTCGGTGGGACTCTAGGTTATTCGAAAAGGGTTATACACTGCAAAATAGGAGAATCAAAACGACGATGACGGTTGTGACGAAAAAACCGGAAGCGATAAGAAACTTCCTGTTGCTTCTCGCTACTTTTTATTCTTTCAAGTTGCATACTGCATTCTAACTATGGCGAAATTTTCTTGAAAAAAATTCAGGAATAGAAATGATATCGCGACAAAAGCTGATCTCTGACTGTTATTGTTTAATTTAGATCATCATATCAAGAAGGTTTCAGCAAAGAGCAAAACTGAAATATTATTGTTATAATCAATGTTTCAAATGCGAAATTTCATGGCAAGCATGCGTGACTCAGCAAAACAACAAAAACAAGAGTTTTATATAAGTTTATTGTAAACTGGATGGACGGAAACATTTCAACCAATTCCCAATGTAGAATGCTCGATGTCTTTCTTCGGAATGCGTCGTCATTTCCTGATAACATTTGAATGAAGAAAATAAAGTCGGTCTATTGTAGGACCCGTTGACAAGGCGGTAATACAAATTAATACAAATAAAATTTGTTTGTCGCTAAGCTGATTGATGTTATAGTCATCACATTGATTCTAGCGTTTCGTAACCTTTTTGTAATTGTTCAGTCCACTCTTCAGGAGATTTACAAGAGTGAGATAGATAGATAGATAGATAGATAGATAGATAGATAGATAGATAGATAGATAGATAGATAGATGTGGAGGAGACTGAGATAGATAGATAGTTAGATAGATAGATAGATAGATAGATAGATAGATAGATAGATAGATAGATAGATAGATAGATCATGTCTACTAAAAGTAGACAACAAATAAACAACAATTAATCAAATTATATTTTTTTGAAATTCCTTTGACTTGTGAGAAAACCTTCTTCATTGAAAGGAAGACTTTGTAGCAGCAAGCTGAGAAAAGTATCTCGACCTGAATTTTAAGAAAACTAAAAATTATAGGTGAAAATTATGCTCATCGAAATTTCTTATCCTTTTTTTATTTTCGGAAAACTTAGTAAATTTTGGCACTAAACATTCAGAGAGCTAGCAACGAATCAATCCATGGCCGATTCTTTGGTTGAGTAAAAATTAGATTTAAACATTTGTACTTGGGCTTACTTTGTGATTTGTATATCAAAATACGATTCAAATAATCTGCCGACATATCATCATTTTATGAATCAAACAATTAATTCAATTTGTTAAGAGATAATCACAAAATCTCTATGAATCTTACTGTCAACAGAGGCGCATATATTTCAAACAAATATCTGTCTGTATTTGTCAGTCAGTAAATTACTGTCTATCTCAATTTGTTCTTATTCGTATCTATCTATCTATCTATCTATCTATCTATCTATCTATCTATAAATATATGTATATATATATAGAGAGAGACAGGTATTTTATTTATATGAATCTATCTATCTATCTATCTATCTATTTTTCTTTCTTTCTTTCTTTCTTTCTTTCTATCTATCTATCTATCACAGTTTGTTCATATCTGACAATCATCAGTCTCAGTGTTCAAATTTGTCACATTCCGTTATATTTGAGTCTATATTCATATTACATACACACGTATATATATATATAATCAAATGGATAAATATAGGTAAATGTAAGTATACATATATATATATATATTTTAAGACATTTTTATGTTTACACATTCTTTTTATAGATACATAAAAATGTCTTAAAATAAATGTCGGGCTTTGTCCATTTCATAATGTGTGACAACATATATATATATATATATATATATATATAGTATATATATATATCCTATAGAAAAAACAGTACTCAGTGTGAATTAACAGAGCTATTTAATATATTAAAAATATACATAATACCTTACATTGGTCGCACAACTGTCTGATCAATGTAGGGTATTATGAATATATATATATATGTGTGTGTGTGTGTGTAAATTCTAAGTGCGTGCGATGATATATATATATATATATATTTATATATGCATGTTTCATTAAAAACGACAGACAAGATACTACAGTTAAGCTTTTTATTTAATTTTTCTTGTGTTCGAACAAGAGCTTTCTTTTCTGGACAAAGGGTGTGTAAGAACGGTCCAAATGTTTTATATTTCCTAGCGCTTTCGGCTATACCTTTAGCCATTATCAAGGACAATTCTATTTTTTCAGTTTAATTGAGTGTGTGCGTTCTGTGTATGTATCAGTGTGTGGTAGGGATGTTTTTTAATTTCTGAATACGGTTAACACATTGTGGCGTTGTTCGTAGTTAATATTGTTAAGTGTTGGCTTTTTCTTTTTTATTATTAAAGCTTCCATTATTTTTAGTCTTTTTTTGCAGGTGGATGCAGTTAATATATTTGTGTTTTCTACTAGTATGTTTCTAATGGAGTCTGTTAAATCTGTGTGTGTGTTTAAATGGGTTCTAATGGAACTCTGATCAGATAGGTGTAACGTAAGACGTCTAGATAAACATGTGGTTGTGTAACCGATGTAATTATTTATGAGTCCGGTTTGATCAGGAACACAGTTCCTTAAGGGGCATTTGAACTCACAAATAATGTTCGTTCTTTGTAACTTTGACTTAGCTGTTGTGTGTAGCTTAACCGTAGTACCTTATCTGTCGTTTTTAATGAAACATGCATAAAGGAAGGATTGCTGCCTAAATATACAACTATATATATATATATATATATATATATATATATATATATATATATATATATAAAAACGCACATACACGTATACTGCTATTTCATTTCTTGTATTTATCTCTGTATATACTTACGTATGTGAGTGTATGTGCGCACACACATGTGTCTACGTTTGTCGGGCGCTCTCTTACTCTCTTTCGCAGTCTCTTCCTATCTGTCTTTCAGTCTATCTATCTATCTATCTATCTATCTCTTTCTCAATAGTTACACTAGTTACGGATATACTTGTAACCAGGAAATTTTGGATTGCAAATCGTTATTCCAGGTACCCCCTCCCCACCAAAAAAAGACCAAACCATGCATTCCGCGGATAGACGAGGATTTTTCATCGTTCACCATCTTTAATTGTTTCTACTTTTGCGTTCTTGTAAAATCCACTCAATTTCAGCAATAAATACCCGAATTTATATTTCTGGTTGAAATTCCTTTCGCAATTCCACATTTCAGCGGAGCCACTATTTTCCAAAATACACGTCGTTTTTTTTTTTTTTTTTTTCTTTTACTTTTATTACCCGAGAAAAATAGTAAAAACCTCGAGCACGGATGTGCATGCGCACTCACGTAACGAGAACCAATAAAAGTCACCTCCTTCTCCCCACCGATCTTCCACCCGCCCACCTGTAGCCTCCTGCTCAATCCCCCGAAAATCAAAAGAGATCAAAGCTTCTCCACTTCGATCCGTCTGCTCTAAATTAATACAGGCCTTTTAGTTACCGTTTGCTCTGGTAGACGGCGCTAGTATCACTTCCTGTTATCCGAGTCATGCTTCATTTCCGGTGTGTCTGAAACAAGAAAGGGAGGAAGAATTTACGTTTCAATAGTCTTTGTTATTTGTTCACATCTTTCTTTCTTTCTTTCTTTCTTTCTTTCTTTCTCGTTTTCTCTTCTTTCTTTCTTTATCGTTTTCTCTTCTTTTTTTCTTAGTTCTTTCTCTCTCAGATTTGTTTCTTCTTTATTATGCATCTTTCTTTCTCCCTTTTTTATTTTCTTTTTTTCTGTCGCTATTTCTTTTCATCGCTATTTTTCTTTTCAGCTATATATCATATTGTTAATCTTTCCGTTTTCTTTTTCTTTCTTTTTCCTTTCTTTTTCCTTCCTTGTCCTCTCTTTGCCGTTTATCATTCTTTTTGTTAGTCTTTTTGTTTTAACTGTTTTTACTTTTTCTTTCTCCCTTTCTTTACTTTTTCGCATTTCTTTCTTCCTTGTTTTCTTTCTTGCTTGCTTGCTTTCTTTCGTATTTTCTTTTTTCTTTCTTTCTTGTTTTCTTCATTTATTTTTGTCTTTCTTTCAAATTAATTTTTTGTTTTTTTCTATCTTGTATATTTCTTTTGATTTCTTTCTTATTTACCGCTATATTATTTCGTTTTTTTTTTATCATAATTTTACTTCAACCTTCTAATCATGATTTTTCCAATTACAGTGTAACCCGGATATAAGAGAGTTGTCGGGACCGGAGAAGAAGTCTCTTATATCCGGGTTTCTCTTATATCCGGCTTGGGTCTAATTTATATACATTAACACAGGCTCTAATTTGGGACCAGAGACAATCTCTCTTATATCCGGGTTTCTCTTATATCCGGGTCTCTTATATCCGGGTTACACTGTATTCCATCAATCCATTTCCTCAGATTTTCCTTCTTTCGTCTGATTTTTTCAATTCTATTTTCTTTACTCTTCTATTTTCCTTCATTTTTTTTCCACCGGTATGCCTACGATCACCGAAGTTAAGCAACGTACTTCGATGGGTGACCGCTTGGGAATACCGGGTGCTGTAAGCCAGCATGTGCCGTTAGTGTAATGGATAACGGCTCGGAATCGTTAATCGGAGCGCCGGGTTCTGACTCCAGTCGGGTTCATGATATTTTCTTACGCGCAAATGCTTTTGGGAAAAGTATGAATCCACCCTTTCTCTCCCCAGCTTTGGGTTAATTCATAGTACTTGTATCAGTAAATCATTATTATCTCCAAACAAATCTTACACTCTAAAAAATATTTTCTAGCTTTAAATATCGTGCAATAGGTTAAAAAATCATAAAAAAAAAAACAAATCAATCATTTTTTTTTACTTTCTCAAATCATTTTTTCTTTTTCTATTTTTGCACCGTTTTTTTTTTATTTATCTTTTTTTCTTTCCCTTTTCTCTTGTTTTATTTCAATCTAGTGTTTTCTTTATTTTTCATCTGAAATTATTTTCTTTCCCTCCTTCTTTTTCTTCTTATTCCTAATATTTTTCATCTCTATGTCTCGTTAGGAATGAGTTGTCACAATGCGACCATATATTAAAAAAAAAACAAACAGCGAGGATTTAGGATATTGTGTTCTAGACGGGCACATATTTTCACTTAGAATATTGGCGGAACGCAATCTTCCCATTTCCGAACATTTAGTAATTTCAACCAGAAAGATAAATTCGGGTATTTATTGCTGAAATGGTATGGATTTTTACAAGACCGCAAAAGTAGAAACACTTATAGACAGTGAACGATGAAAAACCGGATTCAAATTTGTTTCGTAAATAACAATATTTTTTTCTTCTTTCTAATCTTTTCTTTTTTTTCCTCAATATGAATGGTGTGTAAAAACAGTAAAAAAAAGATGCGTAACTCTCTCTCTCTCTCTCTCTCTCTCTCTCTCTCTCTCTCTCTATATATATATATATATATATATATATATATATATATAATTATTTTTTATAAAAAAATTATAACATAAGTATGTTATAAAATCACTACAAAAATAGCCATTTTGTTTCAACACACTCTGTGTCTTATCAAGTGATGATGTTGAAAATAAAATAAATGGTTTTAAAAGTTTCAGATTAATTAACGATCCTACACCAGGGGGAAACATTGTTACAAAAGCTAGAATAACCAATCAAAAACGAAGTATAGAAAGATTCAAAAGCTTGACAACGAAATCCTGCTATAATAGCTATTCAGATCTTTAAATACGTGTAATATTAAAAATAATTTATACTAACCAATAATTATAAAATTATATGATAAAATTTAATATTAAAATTAAAAACTGGCAATTTTAAAATCCAAATTTAATCACTATTAAGTTTAAAAACTACAAAATTATTGAGAAAAGAAAAAATATATATGTTTATTCAATTCATTTTTTCACTGAAATTACGTTCGACAAGACGCTACAATATATCCGGTCATTTGACAATACATGAATATATATTTCTTTCTTTTCCCCTTCTTTTCCTTTTTTATTTTAAAGTGTGTGAATGTGGTCTTAAACTCACGCGCAAAACAACAAAAACACAAACAGATTAAATAATTAGAATACACACACACACACACACACAAAAAAAAAGTCTACATATATATATATATTAAATATATATATATATATATATATATATATATATATATATTAAAAACCTGATACTACGTTTCACCCATTTAGACTTAAAAATCTGAAAAGAAGTTCGGTAATCTAAAATCGATTTCTTATTAGACTTTATAGAGAGCCAGAAGTGGATTTCATATTATATATGCACCATTCAAATCCACCATTCCTACTGGATTCGCTAAAATGATACATTTGCATGTTGGAAATCCATGATTTCATTAACTATTGCCATTGTAGACATGACTCTTCCTAAAAGAATCCAAGATCAGATCAGTAGTATTAGGACTGTTAGACAATTGTTTTGCATTCTTTAACCATTGTTATGAATTTGGGGCCAATTTTATATTCATTTTTATACGCGTTCTTTCTTCTTTAATCAAAATAAACTTGGGGTTGTTGAAGTTACCGTCAGGTTTCCTCATATTAAATAATCAAATAATAACAAAAATATACATAAATAAATAAATAAAAATTGAATAATTTGAAATCGTAGGAATTAATTTGAAATCACCTTTCAACCACTTTAAACGGTAATTTGAAATCAATTTATTCTTAACTCCCAGTAATTTCAATCGGATTATAAGCAGATGTAATTCAAAAGTCGGAAAGTCCTGCAGAGATTCCATCAGAACTTCGAGTACTAAAGAATTAATTTATGTAGGTAATTCCAAAGTTTTCTTTATTAATATTAAAACGTATTCAACTAATTTAAATATCCGCTTTGAAAAAGGCTTAAGTTCAAAATTCCTTGAAGGTTACCCGGATTGACAGACACATGAAGAAGGCCGGGAAGGGGCACAATGGCCGAAACAATAAAAGAATCTAAGTAATTTTCTTTGAAATTTCGTTTTATTTGCAAAAGAAATTACATAAACTTAGATTTTTCTTTTTTTTAAAAAAAAGGACATATATTTAGGAATTTAAAACAGGAATTATTGTTATGTCATCCCAAACGAGTTCGATTAGACCATTATTCGTGAAAGTTTGCTTAAATGGTAACATTTTATGGAATGTTTGAAATGTGGGTGACCCAAAATAATGACAACCTGCATTCCTAGTGCCATACACTTGTATACTAAAAAGCACCTATTACTAACAAACTAACAAACGTATTAACATAATTTCTGCACATAATAAAAAAATTAGTTTTATTTTTACAAAAAAAAAATCTCTGGTTCACTGGATTTTACTCAACTTTTCTCATTTAGCAAAACAGATCTTATTCTAGAAGAACATTTCAGATGTGTCCAAGAGACAATAACAACATTCCGGACAATAACAACATTTCAGAGAATAACATTTCCAAAATGTCTAAAGACAATAACAACATTTCAGATAATAATATTTCCGATAATAACAACATTTCATAAGTGTCCAAGAACAATAACAACATTCCAAACAATGACAAAATTTCAGACAATAACAACGTTTCTGAAGTGTCCCAGAAGAATAACAACATTTCAGATAATAATAACATTTCAGACAATAACAACATTTCAGACAATAACAGCATTTCAGAAGTTTCCAAAGACAATAACAACATTTCTGAAGTGTACAAGAAGAATAACAACATTTCTGACAATAACATCTTTTCAGAAGGGTCAAAGAGGAATAATAACATTTCAGAAGTGTCCAACAACAATAACAACATTTCCGACAATGACAATATATCAGAAGTGGTCAAAGACAATAACAATGTTTAACACGTCTCCGTGAAGAATAACAACAAATTTTAAAACATTGAAAAATATTTTATTTAATAATATTTTTAGGATTCTGGGCATATTTGCTTCATCTGGTTAAAGCTACACATAAAATTTCGACTGATTCAGTTCCTCCTATGTCTTAGCTTGTATGTATACATGCATTACGTGAGGGTCATTGGGACAGATCAGTAATTGTTTTCCATCTACCTTCAGGCTTTGTTTTGTAGTCAAAGTTATGCTTCCAAATTATGTCGTACTGAAGATAAAAGGTCTAGTCTGGCACCTACCATCTGATTTGTGGTCATAAAAGATGGCCTTATGCCGTTCTCAAAGTAAAAGCAAAAAGCATTGACCGGGGGGGGATATTAACTCCATGATGATAACTATTACGCTACAAGCATTTGTAGAAACATAAATATTTTAGGTGCTCAAACGATATTTTATTGAGATTCCATAAAATTAAATCAAACATCTTTGACTTAGATTAATTCCAGAAACAATTTTCTTTACAAAATTAGCTTTTCGCAAATAAAATCATTGGTCATTGAATAAATACTGAATTTTTTTTTATTAAAATCCAATAATTATCAGATTTTGGGCAGATTTTTAAAATCGTTTCCTTGTTATGTTTTTATTTATTTATTTTTGCATAAAAATTAACATGCAAATTATGACGTCACACTCTTTTCTACTTTTTTTTATTTTTTTCTATAGTGTAAACAACTTTTGAAAGATAAATACCTTCGTTTCTTTATTGTAGACAAAGCTTTTTATGTCAGATTTTCTCCAGTCATTCTTCTTACTTATATAAAAAACATCTTTTTGCCGTAAAATTAACTTTTATACATGTTTTGGGCGTTTTTTTGTTTTTTTTTTTTTTTTTTTTTTTTTTTTTTCCCATATCGCTTTTTCGTCAAAGTGAGTGCAGCTACTTCAATGCATCATAAATTTAACGATATGCACATCCCACCATTTTGCATTTTCTTCTTTCATTTCTTTTTATCATGCGCTTTTCAAGTGGCTTATTTGTCAGTGGCATACAACTCAAATTTTGTTTCAGATTTCACAAAGTCATCGACTTCCTTTTTGCATTTTTGCTTCGTCACTTACCTTTTTTTTACGTCGGCGTCTTATTTTCTTTCTTCTTTTTTCCCCCCCTTCTTCCTTTTTATTTGTAATTATTCGGTTTTCTGCTTGTCTTTTTTTTATCTCTTACTCCTTTATTCACTTTCTCTCTTTCTTTTTATTTCTTTTTTCTTTCTGTCTTTCTCTGTTTTCTTCGTTTTCACCAGAAAACAATGAAAGCGTTTTAGCGCATGCGTGGATGCTACATTAGTGACGGTATCCCACATTTGTGTCTTTGGAATTTTATTATTATTCTTTCGATTCTTGAAGAGTATCAACTGATATTTTAGATCGGAAAGTTTTTGGCACGTCTGAAGACATAGCTTCTGAAGAGAAAGAAATAAAAAACGGAAAGAAATATGAAACGAAGAAGAGCAAAAATTAATGAAAAAAAAAAGAAATTTAATTAAAAGAAAGAGTGACTAAGCAAGAAATATTAAAGAGGAACAATATTGTTTCGAAAATGACGTCTTAAAGCAGAGAAAAGCATAAAAAATGAATGTTTGAGACGAGCACTAAAAAGGAAGAAAGCTCAACATGAAAGCAAAGAAACGAAAACCTCTTTTCACCTTCCATTTTGAAAAACCACTCACTGGTACCCAAGTAGAAGCTCGTCTTCACTTCGTGATATTTTTGTTTTGCTACTTAGGAAGTTTCCGACGTTCTTTCGAAAATCAATAACCATGCAATCGATTCCAAGTTGTTCAAATCAGCCGACATCTTTTTGCTGGTTAGTGCAAGGTCAGCGAGATCAAAATGCAAACACTTCAGAAAAAAAAGCTTTTTAAAAAAAAAAACAACTTTCTTAACTCTTTCCTGCCTCTCAAAACATTTCTCACCTTACTATCGTAGCTCTCCAGCAAGCCTAATCCAAGCAGAAGAAGACCAATAAACTTTACTGCTTTACTTCCTGACAATAAATTCCAAAGCCTAAAGGACGCTTACTGTGGAGTGATGGTTAATTGATTACTTATTATAGCTTCAAACGTCATTGATTACCAATCAGACCAAAAAATGGAGAATTATTGCTATATTTGGGCTGGAGTTACCCAATCCTCACCTTCCAGCCCAGAGTTCAGAATCCTTTAGGCCGCCTTGCCTGGAATAACGTATTTTCCAGTACTTTTCCTATATACGCATCTTCCATGGCAAATGTTCAGATAAGCTTCATTCTTCGGTGCCACTTAGTAGACATTTGTGGCCCGACAGCTGACTTGCTACGCCCACCTCTCCATTCCTCACTCATTACTTTTGTAAGAAGAATGTTGCACTCAGAAAGATTTTTGCCAAAAACCACAGAACTTCAAATTGTTGGAATAGACTCCCGCCTGGATGTTTACCTGAACACAACCTCTTCAATTCTAGGACTAATCGTTATCTATAATTAATATCTTCACAATCTTCACTTTTTACTTCCTCATCTTACGTTCAAATTGAACACTTCATTCATTAACACCCTTACGTCTTGTATTGGGGTAACTTTAGAAATCTATCTATCTATCTATCTATCTATCTATATATATATATATATATATATATATATATATATATATATATATATAGTAAGGAATGTGTTATCAAAGACTACAGAACTCTTGGGGTTGATGATCTTTTTTCATTTTTTTTTCTTGCTTCCTCGCAAATTTGGGTCCAGGTTGTTAAAGTAGGACCCCAGTTGATAGCTTTCTGCCGAGCGCTTTCGGTTGCCCTCAACCGTCAACATGGCGTTTTGTTTTTATTTAGAGACATATTATTGGCTCTTTTAGTTTTATCGATAATATTAGTTAATTATTGGTAAGGTGGAGATTGATGTTTTTTTTTTTTTGTTTTTTTTTTGTTGGAGGATTATTAAATATGTTTAATATGTTTCTGCCAGTATTAAATGCAATTTTATTTATCTTGTTTTTTTTTTGTTTTTTGATGAGGATCGCTTCTAGAATGTGTAGTCGTTTTTTGCAGTTGTTTTTATAGAGGATTTTGGTGGTGTTAATTAAGATTTTTCTTATATCAAATGATTTGAATATGTTACTGGTGGTGTATTGTGTAGATGATTCATATATATATATATATATATATATATATATATATATATATATATATATATATATATATAGACACTTTTGTTAACACCGAGTAGCGGAAGTCTGTATCATACTTGAATGTAATCTTCAGATTATGTGTGTTGTGCTTTTGCTCGACTATTTATATATGCTGGTCAATGGTGCATTATGTGTGGCAAGGTCTATTGAACTATTCTAATGAGTAAGGCAGCAATGGTAATATTCTAGACGCTATTAAGTAGAAATAATTGTGAATTCGAATGCGGTTATTTGTAGCTATTTTATAATTTATAGTGTTGTTTGTTAACTTTTTTACTCGTTATTTATTATTGATTACTTCATTCGTAGATTGTATTTAAAGTATTGGCTTTGTCTAAAATATGTTACATTATCTGCGCTGTATACAGTGCATATCTTTGCATACTGGTATTTTACAAGGTATTCATTTTTAGTTTTCGATTTAAAAGTAACAAAGTAAAAATGTGTTCTTCGGTGATCGTAAGGGAACTAGTGTTTCAACATGATACGGCCACAAGCCTTGATAAGCCGAAAAGTTCAGACAAGTGCAATGAATCTTTCATTAAATTATCCCATCTCTTTCTCTTATCCTTTATTAAGATGTTAGAGAGAGAAAGAGACAAACAGACAGAGTAAAAGAGAGAAAGAAAGAAAGTTGTCTCCTAAAGATCATGTAGTGTCAATTATCCGCGCAGTGAAAATTCAGTACATTGCTGCGTATGCAGGCGAGAAGGAAATGAGATAGATAGATAGATAGATAGATAGATAGATAGATAGATAGATAAGTATGAGCGTATTGAGAAAGAAAGAAAGAAAGAAAGAAAGAAAGAAAGAAAGAAAACTATGGATAAATTGAGATAGATAGACAGGAAAAACTGGGATAGATAGCTAGATAGCTAGATAGATAGATAGATAGATAGATAGATAGATAGATAGATACGAGCAGACTCGGGTAGATAAAAGGTTTAATAAAGTTTGTGCATTTTCGCAGAAACCCCCTGTAAATTCGTCCTTTGAAAATCCAATCCTCTGCACTATCAAATGGAGCCCAGGACTAGTTTGCTAACCATCACTGACTGAACGATAGCCATATAGATTGATGTTGTACTGATTGAAACCAATCAATCATTATATATAAAGCTTGTTTTATGTGGCCCTACCCTTTACCCACGGGATCTGATTTTGTCTATAGCCGGTAGTTATTCTGTTATAAAACGAACCAGTCTGTAGTTATCTTTGCACGAATTGTCTCCCTTGTTTCGATAAATAAATCAATACTTATCAATCCGATTTCATGTCAGTGCTTGGCATTGTCTTCATCCCCCTACGTGCACTTGGGCTATTAATACACATAACGATATGGACAGGAAGAAGAAGAAGAATCCGTGTCCTCTTCGGCCTTTATTTGACCATTAGAAATCAGTTCAATTGCAAGATGTTTGTTTGTTACACGATATACTCCACCTCTCCCAAAATATGAAATGTTAGTGCGTGGCTGCTTCCATACAAACAAAATGGATGGACGATTGCACTGAATTTTGCCGTCATTTTTTTCTTCTTCTTTTTCCTTTTTTACCGCCATTAGTTCGGTTCACGTGACCAACGACCGAAATCTGCACCCATCAAACTTTTGCAAGAGGCGGGGTGGCTTTTGTAGGTTATCTCTTTGCTTTTACCTCTGTGCTTTTCTTTCTTTCTCTCTTTCTTTTTGTACTTTATTTTCTGTTCACCTCTTTATTCTTCATTTATATATATATATATATATATATATATATATATATATATATATATATATATATATATATATAACTTGTGAAATTTCATGAAAAAGTTCTTTGTGAAATCAATATATCTTTTTCTTGAAGGTGCTATCATAATATATATTATTTAATATATATTTAAGTGATTAATACATATACATGCATATGTACATGTCTGTATGTGTGTACGTATGTGTTTATGTATGTGTGTGTATGCGTATATATGTGCATGTGTGTATATGTGCACGTGTCTGTTTGTGTGCATGTGTGCATGTGTGTGTGTATGTGTGCATGTCTGTCGTTGTGCACCAAGAGAAGATTCCAGTACATTTATCTAAATTGATTTTCTTTCTAATCTTGTCTTTGTATTTCCTCCGACTTCCTCCTCTCTCTCCCCACATCTCTCCCTCCTCCTTCCTCTCTCTCCCCCCATCTCTCCCTTCTCCCCTCCTCTCTCTATCTCTTCCCCCTCTCTCTTTCTATCTCTTTTTCTCTTTCTTCCAAATGTTTGTTTTCTTTCTTTCTTTTTATTCTTATTCATTCTCCTCACCATCGTTTCATCTTTATTTCTCTTCTATTTCTCCCCTTCCTCTTTCTCCCCTTACCTCACTCTCTCTCTCTCTCCCTCCTCTCTCACTGTTTCTCTCTATTCCGTTATTTCTATTTTCTTCACAGTCAATGCGTGTACTTTTTTATCCTTTTCTTTTTCCTAACTTACTAATTTCTTTTTCTTTTCTTTCTCCCCCTCCCTCCCTTCTAATCTTTGTTTTTCCTTCTCTTCCCCTGAGTAATAACGTATTTCCCATCTTGTTTTTCTTCTCTCTCCTCTCCATTTCTCTGAACCACCTTCACAAAGTCTTTAATTCCTTCATCCCCACCTTTACACACATCTCACACTTCTTTCCTATCTAGCTTGGTAGTTGAAGTAGTTGTGAGTCCCGTACTGATGTAAGTTCTCAATGTTTGAGTAGAGGTAAAAAAAAAAAAAAAAGAAAAAAGTCATTGCACCAAACATTTACTTTGAAGTGGTCCAGCTTATTTGGAAGACAGGCGCATCTAACAATCAGTACATCAATGAACTTGTAAAATCTGAAACACTTAAATTATATAAATATTTATCTAAATCTGCTCTTATCTATTTATTAAGCTTTACGGTTTCAGAGTAGCTTTGTTCTCATGTAATAAGGTACTCTACGCCCTAACTTATTTTCTATTACCTCTTCACTCCTCTTGATCTTTTTCTCTCTCTCTCTCTCCCTCCCACTCTCTCTCTCTATCTATTTATCTCTTTCTCTCTCTTTCTGTATGCGCGTGTCTCTCAATCTTTTTTCTTTTTTCCCCTTCCTTTAGCTTCTTTTTCTCATTTGCGAATGCACTCATTCTCTGATCTTCAGCTTTGAATTATAAGTTAACTTTTTTGTTTTCAGTTTTCTCGTCTCCTCCTTTCTAATAACTCCTCATTTACCCCACCTCACTTTTTTTCTCTCACACACACACACACACACACACACACACACACACACACACACATATATATATATATATATATATATATATATATATATATATACCAAGATATACAGTCTTTTTTCCCCTTCTTTTTTCCTCTCCATCTTTCTTTAACCACTGTTCTTTTTCCCTCCTATCCCTTTTCATCCGGCGCGCCATCTCTTTGGCACCTTCTTTCAACTGGCCTCGGCGCCCCTCCCTATTAATCTGGCCGCTCATACCCACTTCGCCTTCCTCTCATCCGATGCCCATTTCAGAGCTAACGGCTCTAAAAAGCCTCAGTGCATAGCAATAAAGCCGGTTCGCTTGTTCGTTTGAAGTGACGTCACAAGCGAGAAGCGGGGAGCTTTGAAAGATTTTCAAAGACACAACAAAACAAACCTCGTTTTCAAATCTCATCACTTGCGTTCAGCGACACACAGAACGCCTGTGGTTTTTTCCCCTTATTAATTTAATTCCCTTTTATGAATGAGTATACACTTAGATATCAGTGTGTCCCTGAATAAATACACCATTATAGGTTGTTCTGTGTAAGCGCATGTAAATATAACGTTACACATGAAATTATTTGAGTTCTACAAACTGAACTATGTAAAAAATGTTCTTGTTATAAAATATGAAGACCTTCTTCCAAGATTTTCCTTGTAGCACGTTCTAGATTTCAGTAAAGAAAAACCCTGCAACATCACCCTTCTTCTGTCTTCGCGAAGATTTAGGGGGCATGCCTTGGTAGTGCAATGGATTTACAACCAAAGGGTTGGCTTGGGCTTTTTTCAAAGAAGGAAATGAGAACAGTGTCTGCCACCAGAAGTTGAACCCTGAACGCTTGTCCACTTACTTGTGCCTTAGACAGGGTTGTGGGCCCGAAAACAGCGAATAGGTTTACATTTGAAGATATTTTCATTGGCAAATATGAAAAAATATTCTCTGATTTTTATTATCATAAAGAAAAAATATTGCCACGAGAGATAAAATAAAGTATACATATTCGTCACGAAGGCACAATTCAGCGTACAGATCCTCTGTGCCAAGGCAATTTCCTTTGTGGCTTATTCTCTAGAGGGCATAATCGATATGTGTATCTACATTAGATAAAAAATCTTCTTGTTCAGCTCCCCATGTATCGGTGGATATATATATATATATATATATATATATATATATATATATATATATATATATATATATATTTATATATAATAAAAAACAGACCACGTTAAGATTCCATGTAATAAGTTATTTCACCATAACCCCTTTAACAGGGTTCTGGATCATAAGACTTTACTTCCAAAAGCTGAAATGAAAAATGAAAAGAAATTCACACGTTTTTGACGGACCTCATCAAGTATACGTAAAATTAACGAAGTGAGGTGGGAGAGAGGATATGAGTGTGTCATATGTATCATTTTAGTTTCCTATTTTTAACCCCAGTGTGTCGGCTAGATGTTGCTCAAATTTAACGCGTCTCGTCTCTAGATATAAGACCGACATTAAAGGAAGAAGCTATAACAACCCCAATCAATTATACGACAGGTTTCATTCAAATTCTTAGACGCTGTTAATTCGCGTTACTTTAACGTGCATATTTGGGAGGTTAAGGTTTGATAAATATCTAAATGTTTAAACAATCTACGAAGAAATTAATTTGAAATTCGGTGGAGTTTTGGGTATTTTCTATGAAACAGTCGATTGGAGAAATTCATAGACAGAACATTGAAAGAGTAATCCATTTTATATTTAGTAATCTTTTTTTATTCTACTAAAACTTTTATCGTATTGCTTGTTAGGTTGACATCCATTTGTTTGATTTTTGTTCATTAAGTAAACTCGTGATTGTTTTTATGTACCCAATTATCAACGGTTATTCCCATTTAAATAATTTTATCATCAATAATGGGGTAGTATATTTCAATAACGTGGTCTGTTTTTTATTCAAACATATCTGCTCTGAATTTTACATTGAGCTCTCTGGATATCATCCTCCTCAGGTCTACCCGTACGGATTACCTAAGTTTGCATAAACTATATATATATATATATATATATATATATATATATATATATATATATATATATATATATATGTGTGTGTGTGTGTGTGTGATGTTTTGGCATTCATATTACTATATCAATAATATAATAATAATATTATATATATCTATATACCTATGTGTGTGTGTGTGTGTGTGTGTGTGTGTGTGTGTGTGTGTGTGTGTGTGTGTGTGTGTGTGTGTGTGTGTGTGTGTGTGAAAGAAAAAACTGCTTCCCAGCAGGAATTTAATATCCCTTCCATTTTCCATTAGCAGAAGTGCGGCACTACTAATTAAATCACGGAAAATCATCACGCTAAGTTGGAGTTTTATCTACTTAAGAGGTGCAAATTTCTCGTTGGGACATTTCGAAGTATATATCTGCACGTATCCAAACATGTATACATATAATTATCCACAGATTGTTTCATACTTAAAGAGTAAAGTTTAATAGCAGTAGGAGCCGCTGTTTTTAAAAGCCACTTTCCCTAGAGAGCTCAATCAGATTTCCGGAAGCAGTATCACAGCTCCTCAGTGTGGTTAGATGACATAGTAGAATATATATATATATATATATATATATATATATATATATATATATGATAAAGTGTAAAAAAAAGTTTTCGTGCGAGGCATTTTGTCCTTTCGGACTTCATCTGAAATCCTAAAGGACGAAATGTGTGTGTGTGTGTGTGTGTGTGTGTGTGTGTGTGTGTGTGTGTCGTTGAACGTAGGTTAGAATCATGCCGGAGATACACAACGTGGGTTACGATCTGGCAAAAGGAGATGGTCTCAGCTTAAAGCAATTATAAGAAAAAACTCGGGATCACAAGGGATCGACATGATGTTGACCTCACTAAGGCATTTAATAGAGTGTTTCGAGTCGCTGTTAAATGCTCTCTGAAATCTCGTAATGTTCGAACTGCCAGAAAATATATTGAATGTTTTCGTCTCTTTTTAACAAAGTATGTCAGCTTTTGTAAAACCTTAAAGCAAACAGTCAAAATCTTTCCCTTTGACAATGGCACAAAGAAAAGCCGTGTCCTTGTCCCCTTTTCATTTTCTTTTTGATTTTTCTGCTATCATTTTAAAATGCTTTTCTAGAACTTTCTAAATGTCGATGTCGAATTCAGGACAACTGGGAGTTTGTGTCATTAACACTAAGCTAATATATCTTATATAATCTTTTTGCTGATAAATATGCTCTCATGTCTCGTAGCATAATGTCGGAGTCTGTTCTCAGTAATTACAATGAAACCTTAAAAGCCTTTGAACTAACGATCAGCATTATAAAGAGTGGAATTTTATACGAACCAAAACCTGATAATCTGTCCCCACGTCAAGCTTATCTGTTTTTATCAGGAGCAAGACATTGAACAGAGTTATATGGTCTACTGTCTGTGAAGGAAAAAAATGACCCGGGAACATCATTCAAGTTTCGCCAAGGCTAGTTCAGTATTCGAAAGCTTGTATCACAGTTTTGTGATGTTAGCGAACACTCGTTGCCACTTTTGTGATGCCAACGAATACTCGTTGCCACTTTCGTAATGCTCGTTGTAGTAGAGACTTTGTAATCGCAATAACAATTATAATAACGCCGTTGAACAATATTAGTGTCAGACGCCTTCGAATAACACTTGCACTAATAGTACTTGCTTGATAATACTCGCTCGAATAGTAATCAATGTATAGTGATCTGAATAAAGAAATATTATAGTAAATAGAGTAGAGAATAGCGGTCCATATAGTAATAGAGGATAGAGTAGAAATGCAGAACAATTAGACGTCACGCTACCTTCCATATATGTTTCCTCTATGGTCACGTACTTAATTCAATAATGGGGTCGACTGTATTTGCTCACTGGTGATCTATTTTCAAACCCAAGTGACGGCAGCGACACTTTATTCCTATATAAAACACAGGCACCAGAACACACGTTACGTATGGTAAAAAGGTGCGTTTATTTATATAAATTCACAGTTATTTCAATGCTTAGTGTATGGTGCTTAGACATCATATACAGTGTAACCCGGATATAAGAGAAACCCGGATATAAGAGAGATTTTCTCTGGTCCCAAATTAGAGCCTGTGTTAATGTATATAAATTAGACCAAACCCGGATATAAGAGAAACCCGGATATAAGAGAAACTCGGATATAAGAGACTTCTTCTCCGGTCCCGACAACTCTCTTATATCCGGGTTACACTGTAAATGAACTTGATTCCTTTCTAACGCTTTGTCTTTGTTCGATTTTTGGTATTATAAATGGGATCATATACTAAGGAACAGCAATGTCATTTGGAGATGCAGTATAACTAGCATCTAGTGTGATCAACAATTTGAACAAGTCCATCACGTTCAGACCCTCGGCCACGATGACTTGTGACTTCGTGCTAGCACAGCTATCGACAGTGCCCAAGGGTTCCGTCTACCCAATGTCACTCACAAGACATCGGTCAACCCGTGGTATGGTTTTCAGGCACTTTCCAAAGGTGCCACATGCTGGGATCGACCCCTTCAGTCCGATAACATCAGGAAGTCTCCTTCCTGACAAATCGACGATGATGAGATTCGCTCTTTCCCATAAACTGTAACTAAGGTCTGCTCAGCATAGTTGCAGTATCAACCACAAGTGGGCTTTGGGGGTGTTGAATAAACACAAATGCGCCCGAGCAAGCGTCTGCAATAGGGATTGTCCAGCTGCCCTAGTAGATGAGTATCCTCAAATACGAGTGGCCAGCTATTTATATACAATATATAACTAGCATCGCTTTGTGACCATGGATGATACTAGGTTTCCAAAACAGCGATTTTATAGCCAATCACTGTAGGTTGTCCATTTTTGCATTAAAAGGATCAGTCAAAGGATGATATATCGTCCTGATACGTGAGAAAACGTAATGGAAACCCGTAACGAATGTTTCATGAACTTAAAATATTTTGAAGAGAAAACAGAAGCATTGTGATCAACTACAGGCTGATATTATAGAGGCGCCATCTTAAAACTAAATTTATATATTTAAAATTTGCATGTAAAACCCTAATAATAATAATAATAATAAGTTGATGTAGACAAACCCCGTACTAGATCAGTGGTTACGCAGTGCAGGGTTAAAAGCTGAAACCGAAGGTTTTATTCTTGCAATACTTGCTAACTGGTAATTACCAAGCACACACAGTGAGAAATTGTGTTAACCCGAAATACAGATTCTGTGATAAATATCCAGAAACAATTGATCATCTTGTATCAGGTTGCACAGTGTTAATACCAAATGAATATAAAACTCGACATGACAGAATGGGCCAATATCTGCGCTGGAAAATATGCAACATTTACGGAAAGGAAACTGCAAAAAACTGGTATGAACATCACTCAGACCCGGTTACAGAGATGGTACCTGTAACAATTTTATGGAACTTTAAATATACACAAACAGAACAATCAAAGCTAATATACAAGATATCATGATCAGAGACCACAAAAACAAAATGTGCTTTACTTATTGAGATAGCAGTCTCTACAGATTCTAATGTATCTTTGAAGATTTTCCAAAAACTATCAAAATACAAGGATCTTGAAGTGGAAATCTAAAAAATGTGGCATCAATAATTCCAGTTGTATATGGAGCTCTCGGATTGACTGGAAAAGATTCCGATAGACTCACTGAAGGGATTCCTGGTATACCATGCTTTAAAGAAATACAAAAAATTGTACTCACAAGTACGGCTCACACATTATGAAAAGCTTTATTTACAGAAAATGTGTGTGATCTTTTTCTTTCTTTTTTTTTTTTACAAAAATGAATAGCGGAATATTTCATGAAGCTATTTCTGACCTTAGGTCTCTGGTTGGGACCCGGAATAAACAGAAATCCAAGGAAATAATAATAATAATAATAATAATAATAATAATAATGGCAACTAAATAAGTGAATTTCAATGACAATATTGAGATATTTAAAGACAGATATTTAAAGATATATTCAACATATGAGCTATTTTGTGCCACTACGTTTCCCTATCTTTGATGCAGCTTAATGATTCCATCTTCCCAAAATTTGACTCGTTCTCGAAGAACTGGTCTAAGTGCTTTTAAAAGCTTCTTGGAATTGAAATTCTTCTCATTAAAATAATTTTGTTGGGAGCGAAATAAATAGAAGGTGCCAGGTCAAGTGAATTTGGTCGGCGTAGTAAGATATTCCAGCCAAGCTGTACCAATTTCTGCTAGGTCTGCAAAGAGACATAAAGTCTGACGTTGCCCTGACGGAAGAGGGAGTTAGATTCTCACTGGGTGCCCATACTTTCAGCCGTGTGCCACATTTAAGCTACGCTTAGAAAATCACCTGGACACTTTGACGTGATGTAATGATTAGCAAATTTGCCTCGCTAGATCAATTACTACTTAAAGGTCATTTCGATCTTTAATGGGCGATTCATACTTTCGGCCTTGTGGTACATCAATTACGACCGTATTGTGAGTTCGATCAACACTGAGTTCCCATACTATGCGTCACATCTAAGCTTTTTTTTTTTTTTTTTTTTAAGCATTACGCCCCAAGCAAGGCGTGAAGCCACTAGAATGCAGGGGGTTGCGGAAGATTTGGAGCGAGAGCAGATAGGAGTGATAGGAGAAAGGATGAGGAGAAGGATAGTGGGTAGATCAAGGTAACTGGAGATGTCCATTGACATTACATTTGAATATTTGGAGATTATAGCTTTCAGGGAAACAGTAATTGGGGAGAGTGTTCCACTGGCGAGAGGTGCGAGGTATGAAGCTACTGGAGTAGAAGAGACGCCTACATTTGAAAGTTTCTACGGTGTAAGGGTGGGAGCGTGATGCCAGCCTCGTAGGGCGCTTGAATTCATAGAGTCCGGGAACCAGAGAAAGCAGCTCGTCAGAGCAGTTACCATGGAAGTATTTGTAGAAAAGACAGAGAGAGACGACGGCGCGTCTGTGAGAGAGTGACTGCAGACGAGACGCTAGATCAGGGCCAATTAGTTTACATATCCGTCTCTGGATCTTGTCAAGAACACCGAGTTAAGCAGAAGGTGCCCCAGCCCATATATGGCAGCAATACTCCATGCAAGGGCGAAGAGCGAATACACTTAGAAAATTACAAGGGCACCTCGACGTGGTGTAATGGTTAGCAAGCTTGTCTCGCTAGATCAATTACGACTGAGTAGTCAGATTGATCCTCATTGAGTGCCCCATATTTTCGGCCTTGTGCCATACCTAAGCGTCCCTTATAAAATCACCATGTATCCAAATGTTTAAAAAAAAACTTACAGCGCTCATATGAGCTGCGATATCCCGTGTTGTGTAGTCTGGATTATTTTTAATCAACGTTTCGATTTCGTCATCATCAGGCTTGTCGGAACGTTCTTATTCTCCCAAATCAAAATTGCCTCTTCTGAATATAGCAAACCATTTATGAACAATACTTTCAGTAATGGCATCATCTCCATAAACGGTACATATCAGTTTTGCTATTTATACAACTATTTTTTTCTTTTCGGCAATAAAAATAAACATCAAATGATAAAAATAGATCTCATTTTCTTCTATTAATGTAGAAACATTTAAAATTACCAGTCCACATAGGAATCGTATAAAAAGATGCGTTAATATATCATCTTTCAGAATATGTATAAATTTCATTGCATCCACGTGTTCAAACGTCATCTGTTCAAAAAAATGCTGCGAACTTCTGTTCCAATCCAATAATATTGTTATACGTGTTCTATTTTGGTTATTAATTATTAAATCTTTATTGTATATAAATGAAACTATATTGTTATATACGTTGTGGAAAGGCATAGTATACGAGCGGTGTTGAAATCCCTAAAGGCATGCATCCATATATATATATATATATATATATATATATATATATATATATATATAATTTATTTATTATTATTTATTTAAAATATGATTCCAACACGCTACATAAGAGTTCTCATGTTTCAAAACAAGAGCCGAAAACTTCAATATAATTATTTGAATTAAATTGAATTAAAGTGTTGGAATCATATTTTTAAATAAATATTTATATTTATGCTCTACTTTTGTATCGAGCACTATTTTTAAAATAATAACAAAAATACTAAAGAACTTTGGATTATTTACCTCACGAGTTCTTTCCTATTTTCTATATATTTTCACACACACACAGACACACACACACACACACACACACACACACACACATATATATATATATATATATATATATATATATATATATATATATATATATATGTTCATAGTGTGCGTACAATATGAGCGCGTGACTGAGAGTGGTTAGAACGTATGCTTTCCTATCATGTAACAACGAGCTCTTCGAATCTCATAATAGACGATTTGTCCTGAAGGTTACTTCTTCTTGGTGTTATTCCAGAGTGAGACCCCTTTGAAAAGTACCTGAAAACCTTACTGCGTTTTGACCTAAGTTTTATAAGTGAAACTGGATAGCTGGAACTGTTCAGAGACAGTCGATGATTGTAATAGCCTGAAATCACAACTCATCGTAACAGAGGTTTTGATTTTGACTGATGGGTGTTCTTTGGAAACGGAGCAAAAGATACTCGACAATCTTGCTAGATTCCCTGTCTATCGTCGCCGATGTTTGTGTATAACTATCTCTACATATCGGGAGTATGCTGAGCGATAACATATTTTAGTCAATGAATATTTAGCATTTTTCTGAAATAGTGCTGATGAAAACCTTCAGCTTTATGGATATAAGATAAGGAACCCACATTTCACACGAATGTCGGGGACTTGAAGCATTGGAGAGTGTTCGCTTAAATAAGACCAAACATGAGCATTGGATAATATGAAATCCTCAATAGCTTTCTTCAGATGAACATTATTCTCATCTTAAGATCGTTCAAACTATTCCTATGTCACTCCAGGATGTTGGCGATCATGGCTCTCAACATTTTCCTTCTTTTGCAGCTCTTAATAAATTTTGTCTCTTTGTCATCTATCCCAGTCGTTGCTCCGCCATTCATTTGCTCAAGCTCTCTAGGTAGGTTATGTGTCGATTTCCTCTGTCCTTCTTGCCTTCAATCTGTCCTGTGAGACAAAGATCGGCTACGGTAGACAGGGCATCTAGCAAGATTGGGGATTATCTTTCGCCTAAGAAAACATTACATAACGAACTTAAATGTGGAATGCAACACGAGCTCAGGGAACGTTTCAAAAACTCAAACTCATTTTCTCTGTTTGATCTATGTGATCTTGGTTTGATTTAATTTATTTAACAGCATATCAAACTCAATGGGTTATTTAACGCCGACAAGATTTTTAGGATAGGTTCGTATGAATAGAATATGTATTCTTTGTAAGAAATCAGTTTGTCGTATTTTTTGAAAAGAGGATTTTTGTCGAGAATCAAATGTATTGCTGGTAATATTTTTTTTTTTCGAAAATGTATTGCTGGTATTTTTACTATAAAAATAGATTTTTATGCTGTCATAGTGTTTTGTCCTAAATTTGGGGATTAACTATTTGCCCATAGCTGGGATCCTAACAGGGGCTACCACCTCAAATCAGGGTAGACATTGGAACAACAGCAATTAAGAGGTGGTTCCACGCTTCTCAAAACCTCCCGATCAGAGGCCTTGCTGATGAATGTAGATTATCGTCATATCCAGGACGGATCTATGTAGGGAAAAAGATAAAAAATAATAAGTAGAGAAAGTCTATGCTTCTTGGATGAAGAGTTCATCAAGCGAATCGAAGTAAAACATGTGGCTAGAAGAGATTATATTAACTCAATTGTAACTCAATGGGTTCGTCAAGATTGTAGCTATGTTTGTTTATCACATTAAAGAGTCACATTACAAGTCATGTGTAGAAGCACCAGATTGAATATAAGTGTTCTTGTTAACAAGATTGCTTAATTTGTACCATGTGCGGTAAGCAACGTCAAAAGAAAAATGGTCCTGCCAGGCACGAGAAGGTACGTAATATCGGGGGGGGGGGTCTCTGAGAGCATATATAGTCATCCACAGACAGACACTTTCGCTGTATTACAGCTCTTCAGTGTAGCTAGACGTCCGATTGTTTCAAGCCGGGATCGAAACTCGGCCGATCTGGCATCAGTCAGAGATCCTATCCCTAAGCTGTCGGCGCACGGCAAAGAGAAAGCGAAATTTTAGCGTTTTTCCATACGAAATACGTCAGCCAGTGGCCAGGAGAACTCAATTCGTACTTGAAGAGTACTGTATTATTAGCAGCAGCAGATACTGTTTTTATTAAATTTACTCTTTTCTCTAGAGAGCTCCATTGGGGTTCTCCGAGAGCACACACACACACACACACACACACGCACACACACACACACACACGCGCGCGCGCATATATATATATATATATATGTCATGGGAAATAGATTTAGCGAGTCTGTAGGACGGAAAAATAAAACCTAACAAAGGGCGGAAGAACTCTCGGTCAGCTAACTAGAGGCAGTGTCTCCATAAACCACCATGGAGAAGGCAACGGCAAACCACTCCACTATTAATCCCAAGAAATATCATGGCAAATAACACGCATTATGAAACCTAACGGCTTGAAGGGGTTAAGTCTATGGGAATTAACTCCTCGCCAGATAGGGACTGACATGTGCCACCTGACCATCAACAGCGACTGCTAGCACAAACGGCGTAAAGGGGATAAAATTCCTCGGAAGTATTCCTCGCTCGGAAAGACGTATTCCAAAAGCTAGGCAAAGTATTACGAGACAAGAGGATTTCGGTAGTAACAAAGAAAAGAGTACTAAACTGCTACGTGAATGTTGGACGGTCTCCTCAAAGATGAGAAAGAAACTCGAGGTAACGGAGGTATGGTTCTACAGAAGGATGCTAAGGATACTATGGACCAAACATGTGAACAACGATGAAGTTTTGGAGAGGATACAAAAAAGATAAAACTTATATTTAGCATCAGGAAGAGATGGCTGAAATTTCTGGGACAGGTAATGAGAAAGGAAAGCTTGGAGAATATGATACTCAAAGGGCGTATAGAGGGAAAGAGAGACAAGGGAAAGCAATGCGTGACGTACTTAGCGGGCTTAAGCAAGTGCTTGGCAGAACAGGGTCTGGGAGAAATAGCAAAAGGACAAAACTTATTGAGAGCTACAAGGGATAGGGGCAAGTGGAGAGCCATGATCGCCTACATCCTGAAGGCACATAAAAGAATATATATATATATATATATATATATATATATATAAAAATAAAATAAAAAAAAAGAAAGAACACTAAGATATATAATCCGGTGTTCTATAGAACCCGGTCTGTCCTGCTATTTACCCATAGCTAGTGGGAGAAGAGGATTCATACTTACCCGCTATTACCCTTTCCTAAGGCTATCAGCACGTAAGTGAATGTAATGGATTCGACTGGAATTCGAACTCGTCTCTCCGTTTCCTCAATCCGAGCCGCTATCCATTACTCCACCGTAGGAAATGAATTTCCACACACACACACACACACACACACACACACACACACACACACACACACACACACACACACACACACACACACACACACTCTCTCTCTCTCTCTCTCTCTCTCTCACACACACACACACACACACACACACACACATATATATATATATATATATATATATATATATTGGTGCTTACTTGGTACGTATTTATGTGGGCGTACATATGTGCGTGTTTGGTTTGTGTGTGTGTGTTCCTTTGGAAGCTATTGTTGTTTTGTCTTTAGATGACAAAGCATTTTGAAATTTCATATTTTTTAAACATAAAAGAATAAAAATGTGCCCATTATAATAACGTAACACTGAGAGTTCCTAAGGGTTTCTGTGCTGGGCCGAAAAGGGGGAAGATGAATGAAAATGACAAAAACAAAAAAAAAGAAAGAAGCCCACAGAAGGGGAATTTGTAGATGAAAAAGAAGGATGAAACGAGGGAGAACGTACTGCGAGAGAGAAAAAAAAATTCGGCGAGGAGGGGGAGAGTGAACTCCCCCCCTTTTCCCCCTTCCCCTACCCTTTTTTGAATCACTTGCCCACCGTGCTTTTGTCCCAACATCTCTCCTCGCCTTCTCTTTTTATCTCTCATAATTTATGTCGGAATTTTTTAAATGAGGAATTATCATTATTATGAGTTTTTTTCTATTTAGACCAACATGCTCCTCTTGGTGGATATATTCATAGAATTCCGGCCGTTGTACGCTCCGGACTTCTGTCGTAGTACTCGGCAACCTTCTTCAAATATTCTTCTCATGCCATTTTCCATGCTTAATTCGTTAGATGGATTCATAATGTTATCTGTATACACAGACATCCACACACACACACATATATATATATATATATATATATATATATATATATATATGTATGTATGTATGTATATGTGTGTGCGAGCGTGTGCGTATGTGTGATGAGCGTTGTTGCTAGTTAGTGTGTTTGCCACTTTTACTATCCAATGCTGATACCAATGTACATATTGCTTATATTAACATAGGCTCTACGCCTGATACTAAGCACTTTTCTTTTATAAATATGGTATACCTTATAAATAATCGCATCTCATCTTATGTGATTGCGTACATATGTGTCTGTGTGTGATAAATAGTTGATGAGATATATACAATGGATTATGTAAAAATGGAAAATGAGAAAACCAGTTGGATGTTGAATTTTTTCTGAATTTTCATGTTGACGTGAGAATTTTCAAAACACAACTGAAACTTTGAGAAAAAGTCGTTACCATGACAACGAATGCATTTTGGGTAACAGGTTTGCAAATATTACGATTTTTTCTGAGAGTTTCAGTTGTGACTTGAAAAAATTCTCACGTAAAGTAGCGAAATATGAGAATAAAAAATAATTCAATATGCAACTGGTTTCCCTATATATTACACACACACACACATATATATATATATGTGTATATTGTAGACAAAATTATTCACCACCACCCCTTCTATAATTACAAGTAAAGCTGTAATACCTCAAATGTTCATAGAAACTTCATGCGCATTGAGTATTGAAAAAATATACAGTGATGCCCACAACAAAATTTTTATTCTAATATAAAAAAATATTAGAAAATAATACCAAAAACATTTAAGATAGAACAAAATTATTGGCCCTTTTGCCTCAGTAATCAATTGTGTGACCTTTTATTCTTGAATATTTCCTTTAATCATTTTTGATAGTTCCTTACAACATCACTACAAACACTAATAGGTATTTTGTTTCATTCTTCTTTGGCAAAAGTTTCTAGTTCTAATTCGAAGGACTTCTTTCTCTTACTTTTTTTATGCCCCTACATTTTCAATGGGCTTTAGGTCAGGAGTACGCCATTACCTTAATTTTACTGTCATCTAAATATTTTGTAACAATTCGTGCCATGTTGTAATATCCAGTGACGCTCGAAAGACATCTTGCATTTTTAAATTGCTTTTAAGAATCGCCAAATACTGTTGATACCTGTACTCTAAAAAGTTCTTTTGGTCAAAAAGCAGCAAAACATCCCCAGAGCAAAATGTTCTCACCACCCTGGGTGGTATTTTTTTGGGGGTGGGGAGCTTTATTTACTTTCCTCCGTACATAACGGGAGGTCATGTGAACAAATAATTCTAGTTTGGTTTCATCTGATCATAAAACATAGTTCCAATATCCCATGTTCTAGATGGCTTCTTGCATAAGCTAATCTGCATTTTAGGTGTTTAGCCTTAAGCAATGAAGTATTCCTTGGGCGACAAGCTCGAAGTCCTGCTCGAAGAAAGCATCTAGTGATGGTCATTAAATTTTTTAAGGTGGCAGAGAAGTAAAAAATTGAAAGAGTTCCACAGTCTTGAAGTGCACGAAAAGAAATTATTAGAATACAACTTCCGGTTGCATCTAGCTAGTTGAACAGTAAAACTGCGAGACCTAATTGCGAATCTAGTAGTACGTTTAAATTCGTACTGCCGAGACACTGGGGAGAAAAAGCTTATCGGAACAGTTGTCATGAAAGTATTTGCAGAAAAAAAATACAGAGGAACGCCACCTCAAGTCGAGATGAAGTCGAGATGCCAAGTCGCGATCGATTATATTATAGACCCTTCTTTGGATTTTGTCAAGAATCTCAAGATATATCGTAGGAGCACCACACCAGTTATGGCAGCAATATTCGATGAACGGACGAATAACAGATTTATAAATGTACAAGATAGATTCTGGCAAGAAATATTACCTTACACGACACAATAAGCCAACCTTCCTAGCAGCAGACTTAGCAATTGATTCAATATAATCACTCTACTTTATGTCAGTTAAAAACGTGATTCCAAGAAGAGGGAAAGAATTGTTTTCCTGGGGGTTAGCATCAGCCTTGCTGGTGAAAATCAGAAAAGCTATTCTATGGTATTGAAATGAACGCTGTTTTGTTTTGAATGGAGATGTTGAAATTTGCAGGCTATTCCTTGTCCAAATTAACCACTAATTGGAGGTCCTTTTTGAGGAAGAAGGCTTACAGTCACATCACATTGAAATACCGGTTCCAGTACGATCACTGAAGTTAAGCAACGTTGACTCTTGATTGTGAATTCAGGTACTGTAAACATGGGTGTGCGGGTGGTGTAATAGTTATTGGCACGGAACTTTTATTCAGAGAGTCGAATTTCAATTCCAGTTTGCTTTGTTATATTCACTTACACACAAATACCCTTGGGAAAGGTATAAGTCCGCCTATTTATCCCCATCTATGGGTTAATTAGTAAGACTCGTATCACTAAATAATTATTAACTACCCCATCAAAAAAATCTTATGATCTAAAAAGTCCTCTGGCTTTAAATAACCTGCAAAAGGTTGATAAACCGTAGAAAACGAATCAATCAGTATCTGTAAGAAGAACGGCCAGTCTTACTTTGCCTGCTTTATTGAACTTGCTACTAATATTTGATATCATCAGCATAAATACCTACTTTGGAATTGATGACATCAAAAATGTTGTTGATGAAGATAAATAACGTAGGTCCCAGGATAGCGCTTAGGGGCGGGGGGGTCGAATTAATATGAAATGAACTAGAAGCGTGTCCGTTCAACATGACTTTCATTACAAGGTTTGTTAAGAACGATTGGATCAGGCCAAATATTCGTCAAGAGACACCATAACCCTTGAGCTTGTGGAGAAGGCCGGTGTGCCAAACCTTATTGTACGCCTTCAAGATATCTAAAGCCACAGTACAAGCCTCACCGTTCATAGCTAAAGTCTGATAGACAAATTCAGAGATAACAGTTAACACATCGGAACACATCGGCGGCTAACCTAGCGAAACGAAAGACATATTACTTATCTGAAAGAAGGCCATATGAAGTGAAATGCTTAACTAATTCAAAGTTTATTAGTAGCCACTAGTAGTTGCCAAAAAGAGATAAAATACTAACAGAGCGATAATTCGAGGGATTTGGAGGTTCACCATTTTCTTTTCTTTTTATGTGCCATGTCTTTTCAGGACGTAGGCGATCATGGCTCTCCACCTCCCTCTATGCCTTGCAGCTCTCATCAAGTTCCTTCCCTCTGCTTCCTCTTCCCCCAGACCACGTTCTGTCATCCACCTGTCATGCGCTGCTTTCTCTTGTCTCTCTTTCCCTCTATTCGACCCGTCAGTATCAAATTCTCCAGACACTCCTACCTCATTATGTGTTCCAGAAACTTCAGCTGCCTCGTCCTGATGTTAAGTATAAGCCTCCCCCTTGTTTGCATCCTCTCTAAGACCTCATCGTTACTCACACGCTCGGTCCATGATATCCTTATCATCCTTCTGTAGAACCACATCTCTGTTGCCTCTTCATCTTTGAGGTAATCATCCAACATTCGCAGCCGTAAAGAAGGACAGATGTCACGAAACAGCTCAGTATTCTTTTCTTTGTTACCAAAGAAATCCTCCTGTCTCGCAATACTCTACCCAGCTTTTGGAATGCGTCCCTGGCCATCCCAATACGTCCACGGATCTCAGTCTCACATTTACCATCCTCTGTCAAGACAATTCCCAAATATTTAAACTTCTGCGTCTGCTTGATTTTCTTGTTCCCGATCTGCGAATCGCATTTCAGGCTCTTCTTCTTCCTGATGACCAATGCATTCTGTCTTCTTGTAGTTTATTCTTAGTCCTTTCTTCTTACTCTCCGTTGCTACCTTTTGTAGGAAAATTTTTCAAATTTCTTTTCCGTGTCTGCTATAAGTACTCTCATCTGTGTATCTTATGTTGTTAAGATTGTCACCGCTAATGCTAAATCCCGGTAGGGTTTCCAATTCTCTCAGAATAGTCTCGCTGTATAGGTTGAACAGGTCGGGTGAGAAGATACATTCTTGCCTTACGTCCCTTTCTATTTTTGTATATTCGCTGAACTCGTTCCCTGTGCGCATGCAGGCTGTTTGCTGCCAGTATAGGTTCTGATTCCCATAAAAAATTAAGTACAACTGTGAATTAGGGACAGATGAGTATTATTTGAGTTTTATTTTAAGGTAATCTAAATTTTATTTAAAATGTATTTTAAGAATTATTTTTAAAAAATCTGCGTATCTTATGTTGTTAAGTTACTGGCCGCCAATGCTAAATCCCGGCGGGCAGGTTCACCAGTGTTCTTAAAACAAGAACCACAGAAGAGGATTTCCAACAAGGAAAGCAAGAAGCAGTGATACATTTATTTGTAGAGTTTGGAGCGAACAGGAACCAATTCAGGAGCACATTTCCTCAGGACAAATGCTGGCATACCGTCGTATTGACAAGTCTTGTGGTGATCCAGTTTGAAGATGATAGCAGAAACTATTGATGGAATTATGCGTATATCATTAAGTAGAGATTCTGTTCAAGGGGGAAATCAAAGAAAGATCCCCCTTATAAGTCGAGACTGGAATTTAAAGAGAATTTCTGAACCCAAGCATTCTACTTTATCTGCGGTGAATTAAAATAAAAGACGATTGACTGAGAATTTGAACTTTTTCAGTCCACTCTTACAGTGGCGCCAGTAATCATTGGAACAAAACTTGTGAGAGGTTATAAGTAGTCCTATTCTAACAGCCAATAGCGACTTTGCCTCTTCGAGAACAGGCTTACACGCATTACGAGAGATTACAAAGAGGCGTCTAATATGATATATTTATATATACTTTTAAAATGTTCATTTTTAAAGGTCTAATACAATTCTGGTATCTATTTGGGCATATTGTTAAAACTCAGAACAAAGCTTCTTCAAGATAAGTGATGTGCTTTTGCAGAATAACAATGCAAGGATTCTATGGAGCTTAAAGACCAGACATATAATCGCAGAATATGGCTGGACAACCTTGTCACCATTACCTTAGCATCCTTAGACTTTCATCTTTGTAGGCCCAGGAAGGAGGAACTAAGATGATAACGGTTCTTCAATAATGATGAGATCAAAGAGATTGTTATGAACTATAGTAAGTCTGATCAGTTCGATAAGGTCATATTGAAAGCTGATGTAGAAAAAAAAAATGACCTACGGTCTATTGTTAACTGGGGCAAGGAATGGCTTGTTAATTTTAACGGTTCCAAAACGAAACTTCTCTCAACCGTCTAAAAGAGCCCTTCTAGACTCCAAACAGCATGAATGATACTCTTCCATGAGAGTGACTAATTGCACCTTCTCGGGCTAACCTGTGGAAAGATTATATTGAACCCATTATTAGGTCCATTGCTAATAAATTTGGTTCACTCTGCCGCACCCCAAAAATGTTATCTCCAAAATCTATCTTACATATTTATAAGTCTAATATTCGTCCATGCATTCAAGTATAGTGCCCCTGCTATAAATTTAGAGATTTTTAATAAAATCCAAAGAATAACCAACAATATCATTGGTCTTGACCTGGCATCTCGTTGTGCCTTTTCTATAAACACTTTCATGGTAATTGTTTGGATGAACTCATCCCTATCGTACCTAAACTTTATGAATTTAAGGGCAGTACTAGATTGTCGGCAAGGTGTCATCAATTCACAGTTGAATTGGTTAAAATGTAACCGTAAATTCTATGCTAACCGTTTCCCAGTTACGGCTCCATGATTTCCAGACAACTTCAAAAATTTAAATGCAATCTTTATCTGTCATCTTGATTGTACTTCTCGCTCCTTAATAATGTTTCCTTTTTTTCTTATTCTTTCACACTCAATAACCTCATGCGTTTTAGTGGCTTTATTGCCTTACATGTAGTGATATGATTAAAAAAAATTAGAATCCTGATAATTTAACATAACAATGCAAGGACTCGAAGGAGACACTAAAATAATAACAGCAGTTCTCCAATAATGATGAAGTGAAAGAAGCAAATCACATATGACTAAGAAAGCAGCCAAGAAGCTTCTACGAGACAAGAATATATCCGCCCATGCAACGGTGGAATACCATCATTGAAAAGAAAGGAAACTATGTTAAAAACTATATTTGGAATCCTGAGAGTTTTCTGTTCAATGTTTTGCTTGCATCTGCGATTAAATCTGTTGTAATAAAAGAATATAAGGCATTTAGTTCGACCTTGCATATGTCAATCCGCAAAATTTTGGATCTAAAACTGAAATCGTAAAAACTTGTGTAATTCATAAGTAGGTGCGCTAATTACTTCCCCATTTCTCTATCTCTTTCCCTTTTTATTTCTCATTCTCTCTCACTCTCTCTCTCTCTGTCTCTCTCTCTCTCTCTTTCTCTCTCTTCTCTACTCTCGATCAAAAATCATTTAATTTGCTTTGTCTTTTACTTTTCTGTAACATTTATTCGTTATTATCTGTCACTCCTTTACTTTTCTCTATTTTCATTTTTCGTTTCACTTCTTAAAATATTGCACACTTACTTTCTTACTTTTATTTCTTTGGTATTTCTCTCTCTCTCTCTCTCTCTCTCTCTCTCTCTCTCTCTCTTTCTCTCTCTTTCTCTCTCTTTCTCTCTCTCTTTCTCTCTCTTTCTCTCTCTCTCGCTTTATCTCTTTCTCTCTCTTAAACACATACTAACTCTTTCTCTCACACCCTAGCACACACTTTCTATCTCTCTTACGCTATTTTTGACTTTCTGACTTTCCAGTCTTCTCTCTCTCTCTCTCTCTCTCTCTATATATATATATATATATATATATATATATATATATATATATATATTTTCTCACTCTCTCACCTCTGTTCTTCAATTTCTTGTTATCTCTGTGCCGGTCACCTTCTTTGTTAAACTCTTTTCAATTACGTTTTTATATTTCTCGTTTTCTTTCTTTCCTCTCTCTCTCTCACTTGTTCTGTATTTCCCTCTCTCTCTGTTCCTTTTCTATGTCCTTTTCTGTTAATCGCACTTCCTTTTTATTTCTAATGTCATTTTATTTACTTGTCATTCTTGTTTATTTCAATCTTTTACTTCTGTATTTGCATATATATAGATAGATATGAATACACAGCGATAGATAGATACATAGATGGCGAGACACGAGCAGACTGCGATAGATAGATAGATAGATAGATAGATAGATAGATAGATAGATAGATATAGATAGATAGATAGATAGATAGATAGATAGTGATCCCTCGTTTATCGCGGTAGATTGGTTCCGAGACCGGCCGTGATAACTGAATTAGGGACGCCATATTTACAGTATTTATTCAACGTGTATTTGGACATTTAAAACCCTCTCTGTATTGTTGACAATCCACCCATTACAGTACTCTATTAATAACAAGGACAACTGTTATGCAATAACACTTTAGATTTAAAAAAATAATGATTGTTACTGTATTCAACTCGAAAGAAGTTGAAGTAGAATTTGAATGATGATGGTGATGAATTTGCTGCGCAGTAGAAATGATGATGAAGCTGATGATGACTTCTACTGTGCAGCCGATAATTGTATTTTACGTCTCTTCGGACGCCGGTGCCTTTTCTATTGCTATTTTACGCTTGTTTTTTTGTTCATAGACCAGGAAATAATATTTATTATTAATATTTTAATGGGTTTAATGAAAAATTTTAGGTGTTCATATATCGCGATTTTTCTAGAATTTTGCAGAAACTCCTCGATATATTTTCCATATATATATTTTAAAAATCCGCGAAGTCGTGAATCCGCGATAGTAGAACCCCGAATTAGCGAGGGATCACTGTAAATACAGAGATTATCTGCTGACAATTACATGGCTTCTCCCACCTCTCAATTTCTTTCTTTCTTTCTTTCTTTCTTTCTTTCTTTCTTTCTTTCTTTCTTTCTTTCTTTCTTTCTTTCTTTCCACTTATCCTCTTCAACCTTCCTTATAAACTCTGCTTTTCTTCGAATCTTTTGTTTTGCTTCATCATCAATATGTCGTCATTCTAATGGTCATTGATCAGCCCGGGCAGCACAACAAAAATAAAACTTGGTCAAAATTTAATGTATTCCTTTTAATATTTACGATGTTTTTATTTCAGAGCTAATTATTGTTATTGCTTATGCGAGTGTTTCTTCAACAGAGATAAACTCAGCTAGTATCTGGATGAATGATCGTGCTATAGAAAGAAACATGCAAGAAGAAACACTAGCTCGACTGAGACACTAGTATCCGCCATGACATTAATTCAATCTTAAAAACAAACATCTCAAGTTGTCACTTCTCTAGAACAATTATGCGACGATACACTAGCGATGATTCTTTCCTCCGAGATACATGTCTATCAAACATGGCATTAATTCAATTTCAAAAAGAAAACAAAACTTTGAAATATATATATATATATATATATATATATATATATATATATATATATATATATATATATATATGTATGTATGTATGTATATGAAATACCGGTATATATTTTTTAAATATCAAGAACAGTATTGAGGAAATTGCATGACAAAATGGAAAAAGTTTACTTGTGGCACATTTCGTCTTTCAGGATTTCATCGGACTGAATTTGTTATGCTGGTAGGACTACACATGCGCACGAACGAGGGATGCTGGGATTTAGTCCTATGAAGTCCTGAAGGGCGAAACACGTCACAAGTAAACTTTTTCCACTTTGTCATACATTTTCTCCATATATATATATATATATATATATATATATATATATGTATGTCATAAAATTAAATGGTTTTCTTGAATTTTTATCCACTATTAAGGAAACCTGTTCGTAAATTTTTTACATGGAATTCTCCTGAAAATTGAATAAAATTATACGATAAATTGGATAAAATTCTCCAAGATAAATGAATATTCTCTTCTTCTTATTATTATTATTATTATTGGTGGACTCTCCCGTCGTATTCGACGTATGAGGGTTAAGCAGCTCAGTTCCTAGGAACCGACAGCCCAGGAACCAGCACATATGATTTGATTATAGTGGTGAAAGCTTTGAGCATTACCAAAAATACTTTTTGAAAGACCGAATAGAGAGACCTGGTGTACTACAACCTTTCGCAGGTTTTGAATTCAGAGTTGTCCTTCGAGACCAGTTGCAATCAAAGGCTATAGAGCCCGTTCTGTCCTGCCGGAGGGAGAAGAAGAGGATTTATACCTTTCCCAAGAGTATTAGCACGTAAGTGAATATAATGGATTCGTCTAGAATTTGAACTCGGCTCTCCGATTCCTCAATCCGAGCCGCTATCCCACTACTGCACAGTGCCTCCATCATCATCATCATCATCATCATATTATTATTATTATTATTATTATTAATGCTCTCTCTCTCTCTCTCTCTCTCTCTCTCTCTCTCTCGCTCTCTCTCTCTTGATATCGAGTACTATAACGACAAAGGATCTTTGGATTAAAAACATCTTGACTCTTTCTGAGTAAATGCTATCTTCATTACACACATGCATGCGCAGTACAAACACACACACACACACACACACACACACACATATATATATATATATATATATATATATATATATATATATATATATATATATATATATATATATATATATATATATATATTAACATATAATATTGTTGGTACAATAATATAAAAATTCGCTATTCAGAGTTTCATACGATAATTCACTCATTAGCGGATAACATATCCCAACAATAAAATATAGCAAAAAAACAATATTTTATCTGCTATGTGATTGTACTACAGCATGAAACTCTGAGTAAGCGGACAGTGATATTTTTTTATTAATGATATTATTATAATATAATATATCTACGCTCTGCCGACTTTCGCATTGAGCCCTCAATAATTTATTTTATATTTTAAGCTTTTATCTTATTTTAAACTATAGATATACATATATATATATATATATATATATATATATATATATATATATATATATATATATATATATATATGTTAGCAATATAGTTTTAAGGTATGTTATATTTATGTAAAAAAGGCTCAGTAACAGGAATAGAGATTGTGTAAATAAAAAAAAATAGACATTGGGTCAACAGTGAGCGGCGACAGTCTGTTTCATGCTTGGTCGCTATCTTCTGATCACCATCTTGGTTCCCTGATATATATATATATATATATATATATATATATATTCCAGTATCAGTTATAACGTGATTTACTAAGCAAAACTTAGTATTGCGTGTCAAATTGAAGGATTTTGAGTGACAGAACATAAAAATGGTGTGAGCGTGCCTGTCTTGAACATCATTATTCTAGAACAAAGCTTTTATCTAAGCCTTAAAAGTGACAGAATCGCAAGCCCTTCTTCTCTAACATGATTATTCATCGAAAAGATATGCCATTCTGCTTTAACGTTTATTATCCTCAGATCTTCGCTAAGTGCAGATGGCAAGATGATTTATTACTTCAAACAAAGTTTTAAACCAGATCCATGAGTCTGTGTGTTGGTAATTGTTGGAAGAAAAAAAGATACTCCCTCGGAATTATAATAAAAAATCTGTGATTTAATGAGCATTTTCTTGTCTGACTGTCACTTTGTGTTTCTGCCTACCTGTTACATTTTAGGAGGAGGGGGATCTTTTAAGATTAAGCTCGTGGTGCCAACTCGGGTTGATGGATGCTGAAACAAGGATTATTACCAGCCTAAAATAATTTTTCAAGCTTTTTGATAAGGTTTTTCGATCGTTAGATAGAATCATTGAATCTGATCAAATATTAATATTTCATTATTTTCTTGAATCCCCGCCTCTCAGAAGAATTACGAAATCATCGCACTTCGCGAAAATATTCACACAGCATGTTTTTTTACCTCGCATCGAATCAAAATTATGACAGTACGAAACTAATATACAAATTCTAACGTTCACAAGATTAATTTAAAAGAGGGTTCAATACCGATAGTAGAGCAATACTTACTCACGGCAAAGATGCAACTTCGTTTCGGTGCATTTAGTTAACCATTTTAGTTCTCACCAGTCGAGGTGCAACTAAATGCGCCGAAACGAAGTTGCATCTTTGTAGTGAGTAAATTGTTTTATCTATATGGAAAAATTAAAAACAGGGAATGTCTCATATCGAGAATATTTAACATTGAACAAAAGGAAAAAAATTAATTATTTTTAATAATATGTGGAAATCTCCGCTTTTACCTGAAGACGGTCGCGAGACCAGAAACACGTGTCGTAAAAATTATGTAAAACAAAGCATAATATTTTTTTTCTAAATAAATCCACATTACAACCAAAAACGTTTGCGGCACCTCTCTTCTCTTTTTTTATATATATATATATATATATATATATATATATGCCAAATCCGTGATGGTAGAGATCATTCCAATAAGGGCTTTTTAAAAATAAAAATATTCCAAAGTTATCTCCATGATGAGGAGCTCAATGTATAAATGTATATAGAGAGCAATATAACTAAATAATTAATAAGGAAGACTTAATTAGTCATCATATAATCGGTTATAAATTTATTTCAACAGTCATATCTATATATATAAATATATATATATGTATAAATGCAACACACACACACACACACACACACACATATATATATATATATATATATATATATATATATATATTGCATTTAATTTTTACTCCTTCATCTTATTATGGCCCATTAATTTGTCTTTTCTTTACTATTTTTTCTTGTTTCTTCTTCAACCTTCTTTTTAATGTGTTTTTCTTTCCTTCAACTTCCGTTTTTATTTTTCTTTCGTTCTCTCTCTCTCTCTCTTTCACACACACGCAGACACACACACACACACACACACACACACACTTTCTCTTCTTTCCTTCCTTCTCTCGTGTTTTATATTTTTTCTCTTTTTAATTTCCTTTTCTTTTTCTTCTTTTCTTCCTTTTTCCTGTTCTTATCATCAAAAATAGCTAATACTTGCATTGCTGCGAAACAAAATATTTATATTTGTTCGAAATCTTACCTTTCAAGGAAGTAGCTCTGAACCAGAATAGCTGAAGCCAGGATCTCTAGAAATAAATTCTTTGGGGAGAATAATCTCCCCAAATATCAGAAAACATGAAGCAGCCTTCGTCTGAAGCAAAGGAAAATAGCTTTGAAAATGCTGGTTTTAAAATGGCGTCTAACAGGGGGAGACAATCAGTGTCAGTTATATTCAAATCAAGAAATTAATTTTGGTTTATTCCTTCGGAATGAACGTCTTAGATTAACCTTATCATTTGTTCATATTACTCTTTATACATCTAGTAGATAAATTACGCTGTTATCTGTCTAATTATTTTTCAACTGTATAATCATTACTTGCTGTGATAGCTACTACAATATTCTACGTTTACAGAGCGACGTTGATAAACTAAGTTTTAAGATATCAAACTGTTCTTTTGTTTTAATTCTGATGTGTGACATTTGAATCGCAAGCCATTGCCTCCGACTTTGATCTGCAATAAGTCCTTCAATTCTGCATCCTTGTGCCAGGCTGTAAATATGTAGATGGCATGCCGGAGAACAATTGTTAGTAAACTAGGCTACATCTCTCTCTGGCTACATCTATTTCTGTACTGGGCTACATCTAAAGAACACAATGGGTAAATTGTCACCATTTTATATTTTTTTATTTTGCGCATGCGCGTTGTTTACACAATATAGTAGGGTCAACTGGGCATCGTCTGTGAGAAATAGAGCATCATGACGCAATTCACTCCGCCAGAAATTTGAAAACGTTATACTGTACTGCTTGGCATTCGCGCTGGAAGCTCGAAAGCGAACTGTCTCTGTCAAAATGAGGACAGACAGGGAAGAGTTGGATGAGTCTAATGGGGATTACGAAGATACGGCAACTCAGAAAACTCACTTTGATCGTTCTGATAAGAAAAGGACTACCGAATTTGTTAGTGAGGGCCTCAGACACAACAGGGAAAGCTACATCAAGTGCCTTGAGGAGGTAGTGCTGTCCTGGGCCAAGAGGGAGGTTGATGGAAACCCTATGTCTGGCAACAGGACTCTGCACCATGCCACACACAAGCAGGAGGACCCAGTCATGGCTGTTAGATAATTTCTTGGCCCAGGACAGCAATACCTCATTGCATTTGGCCACCTCAAACAAATCAGATTTAATAATTTAAATTTAATGGCATATTTTTCTAGATAAAGTAGAGGAAAAAATTATGGAATCATCAACAAAAATATCACACTTCATATTTTGTTTCTCTGCTTTGGTGGTCAGTATTCTTTGAGATAAAGACTTTTTTCCAATAGTAGTTAGCAAATCAGTTTTGTAATATAGAACCTTTTTTTGTTCAATTGGAATGACATCCGAACTGATTGCTGATCATGTCTGAATTTATAGGAAGAAAGTCTTTGGTACGCTTTGCTCTGTGGCAATGTGTGTTATCACTCAGAAAAAAGGAATCTATTATCACCAAAGACATTTTCTATTGAAGTGTTCAAAATTTCACTGTACACTTGTGCTTTCACTGTTGAGATAAAGATTTCTACCTTCCTTGTGGGCCCACGGTAGTGCTTTGTGACCCTCGCTGGGTTATAAACATTTGTTTTTTCTACCTACATACGTTACAATTAAACTAAGCACAACTGATTATTAAACGATGAAACATTTTCACAGATTTTGACGTCATTCTAGCGTCTTTTTTTACCTAATTTTTAAATTTGTTTTGCTCATGCTAAAACTCGAAAAAAAAAAACTATATAAAATTCACAATTTTTTATCCATAATATTGAATGCGTTAAATTATTCAACTGTTTAAGAAGATAAATCTCAAATTGATGATAAAAATTGCTGAAAATATTGTTGGATTTATCTAAGATGGAATGACCTATTATGACATGTCTCTTATTTGTATTTATTTTCAATTTTTCTAGTTAAATTGTTCACCTATATTGCATATGATCCATTATTGTACATAATTAGGTTACAATAAAATTTGCATTTTATATCAATACTACCTTATGAAAATTGAGATGTACTAAAGTGGGGAGCCTTCTTTCGAATTATAGATA
Organism: Acanthosepion pharaonis; assembly: GCA_903632075.3. Lineage (NCBI taxonomy): Eukaryota > Metazoa > Mollusca > Cephalopoda > Sepiida > Sepiidae > Acanthosepion > Acanthosepion pharaonis. Next base: position 771,319 of record CAHIKZ030005201.1, on the reverse strand, counting down.
CGGAGGGGGACATGAGACTCTAGCATCTGGCCTGTAGTTTCAGAATTTGTTGTGAATGCTAGAAATATTTGTGAGGGAATGAAGCGAGAACACCTTGACGATTGAGGTAAAAGACAGTGATGCCGTAAAAGACATTGATGTCGTAAAAGAATATTGTTGTATTAATCCTGCTAGACGACCAACTTTTCCACCTTATTATTTAAGAGGAACGTTAATAAATTTAAAATATTAAACAAATAAGCAAAATTAATAATAAAAAGATAAAACATCACAAAAATAAAGAAGCAGTGAGAGAGACGTGGAATACAGCGGCCCTCCCCCTTTTTTGACGGTTAAACAGGTCCTACTAACATCAGTTATATTTATTTTACTTTGCTTTGATATTTAATTTGTTTTGGGGTTTATCACCTCCCCTCTTATTGTCATCAATTATTAGGTTTTTATCAATGAAATATTTATTATCATCAATTTTTTAAATCTCGAGGTTCTTTTTGTAGGTCCCCCTGAGAGGATGCGGTATTATGGTGTATGGAGGATTGATTGGTGACGGAGTTTTTATGGTGAATGCGCGAATTGTAATGAGTGAATGGGTCGTGAATCAGATTATCTCGATATAAGATAGTCAGTGAAAACCAGCCTCAACCCATTTCCCCCTTTTCGGCCTTGTGCCATAATTGTATATATCGAGAGAGACGTGGAATCGTTCAACTTAAGTGTAAAATTTTATTATTCACACTATGAATATTCGAACTATTGTCCTCATATTTGTTGTTGCTATCACAGCGTTTCGATCGTTGTGCAAATGAACCCCCACCCAACCCGTCCCTCCTCAGGTGTAAATCGTTTTGGGCAACCTACAGAGAATTCTTAATTGAAAACTTTCTTTAATTTACAAGGTAGAGACTGTTTTCGTCCCACTGCTCAGGTCTAGTGTTTGTTCTTATTTAGTACTTTCAGTTATTTGTTTCCACTAAGTGCAATTACACACTGCACGACCCAGTGATTGAACTCACAACCACTATGTCACCAAATTCACAAACCGACGTTTTTATCCATTGCGCCATTTGTTACAACGGACTTACAGCTTTAAACCTAACCTGCCTGATGATTAGTTTGCAACTACTGCTGCTGTCTGTCATGTTTTGACTGCTGCTGCGGTTGAAGATTTGTCTTTCTTTCTTTATTAGCGGTTGCCATATTGTATTTATTTCTATGCTAGGCCTACTGGGGAGGTGGTCATAGCCTAGCATATTCGCTGATTCTTTCAGACGTCTAACTCTACCGTACTTTTTCTTGTCTAGTATTTTTATTTCATTCCACAGGGACTGATGACTACTCCATTCCCTCCATGTATGATCAGCCATGCCCGGGAAATTTTATGTAATGTAGAAAATCCCGCTGTTTGCAAAGAGAGTTCTAATCTAGAAATAAAAAGAGATTCCAGAATCTGCAAGTGAAAAAGACGACTATGCAATGCTTAGAATATTGAAACATTCTTACGAAAAGATGTTGGCTCAAACAGGATTATTAATGTTACCCACTTCTTCATACTGTACTTAAGTTTCGTGCCACTAAGAAATTGTTTAGAAATATTTATCAATCTCAATGTCTATATAGTGTTTGAGATGAATATTTGCATAAGGCGACGATAACTTTGTGTTTCAACAGAAGAAGTCTTAACTTCAAAGATTAACGGAACAGTCAATTTCGCCCAAAATATGAATATATACAAAATTAAGCTTACTCTGTAATTATGTTCAGTTAATTTCACGATGGTTTTAACCTCGGACGTTGTAAGATTTTTTCTATTTATCAGCAAACGCCCTTCTCCTCCGAAAGTTCCGATGAAAAACAAATGAGTGCATAATAAAGACTCTGATGATCTTTATTGACAATAACTGGAAGATCAAAGAGAAAAAAGAATGAGTCATCACTTGTGTAGACCGTTACCAAGTCAACCCACGCCCCGTCGTCCATTCCCACATCCACTATGTGTCGCGGTGTCACGTGGTTCTATGAAACGTTATAGCCTCGTGATCGGTGTCAACAGTTGAAAGGTTTTCTCGGCATTAGAAAACATTAATGATTCATGGCACAGATCAGCAGTGATCGACCATGAAAGATAGTCAGACATGAAGAGATTGATATATATATATATATATATATATATATATATATATATAGATAGATAGATAGATAGATAGATAGATAGATAGATAGATAGATAGATAGAAAGAAAGAAAGAAAGAACAATGGCAGAAACAGATATGTATATATTTTGATAGTTCTTGAAACTTTATGAAACTTTTATAAAAATAAGCTCAAATCCTACTTTGAATGGGGGCAACTTACAAGCCCCAAAATGTATGAAGATTTTGTCGAAATCAGTCGCAACATTTTGAACGTCATATAAAAGAATATCAACAAACATGAGGACAACAAACTGAACAATGAAATAGTGTAAATAAAATGTCTGCTATCAACCGAAACATCACTGTATGGTGAGTGTTAGTTTGAAAGACATGAACATAAATAGATAAAAATAACTTAGTGAATATTTGACTTTTCTACGTGAATATGTAAGGTTAAAAATACCGTCACATTTTCGGATTTAGGAACATTTACCTAAAGAATATTAGTCTAAGAGAAACCTGTCTGAGGACTACTAGTCTAAGGACATTGGTCTATGGAATAACCCTCTAGGGACTATTGGTCTATAATAATATTTTTTAGATAAATTAACACTTTAATCATGTACAAAATACTCAAATTTATTGATATTCACTATACTACAGAATAATATTTAAGACATAGCAACATTAGTTACTGATGATACATGTGGTTTATAAACATTTATTGGCATCCATTGTTTATTAATACAACACACATTAGACCATAATTCTCTAGGCGTATATTCTTTAGACGAGTATTCCTTAAACCAATATTCTTAGACCAATATTCCTTAGACCAATATTCCTTAGACCAGTGTCCCTTAGACAAATGCTGCTTAGACGAATGTTCTGGATACCCACATCTTTAAATTATTTATTTATTTTTCACTCTGGGTGATTATTCCAGAAAAGTCGCTTCTGGTGTCGCCGTGATTTTTCTCTAACGATCCACGCATTGGTTGTCGTCATTGTGAAAAATTTTTACAGAGACCGTGTGCAAGACCGACGTCCAAGATAAAATTGCCTTATAGTGCCGAAATGCGGCAAATGTCGGTAGCTGAGGTGGTAAATCAGAATTCATGCTTTTTCCCAAGACTAATAGTACGAAGAAATAGAAACTGTCCCTGTCAGAGTTTGAAAACGAGTCACTAATTTACGTTAACCACATGCCTGACCATTTTTGCCTCTATGGAATTTAACATTTCAAATTGAAGATGTATTGCGTTGTGAGCGTCAGTTTCATGCATAAAGAGATCATTAAGCTATGTTGTATTCCAATTTATGTAAAGTCACATCCGACGGAGCAATAAAGAGTCTGATAACGTCTGATACACTGATTATATTTGTTCCTTTATCTAATTACACACACACACAAACACACACACACACATACATATATATATATATATATATATATATATATATATATATATATATATATATATATATATATATATAACTACAAAATAGCCATTTTTTCAACACTTGGTTCAACACTTGGTGTCTTATCAAGTGATGGTGTTGGATTTAATTTCTACATCCAACACCATAACTTGATATGACACTAGAAGTGTTGAAACAAAATGGCTTCTTTTTTTGTAGTGATGTTATAACGTTTATGTTATAATTTTTATATATATATATATAT